>CAKNXH010061802.1:7732-23416 GCA_932178445.1 Andricus quercusramuli | reverse complement strand
AAAGTTAAACAACCACCGCAGGGTACCACTAAGAGCAACTGCCATCTTGAAAAAATGTCAATGGCCCCCAGTAGAACCGCGGTAAAATACACCTATGGCCACGTCTCACATCCGTGAGATGGGTGGTCATATATATATATATATATTAGATTAGAAAAGATGTTTAAGCGATATTGTTTGTCTGAGTGACATGAATTTATAAAAATATATAATGTAAATGATGGTAAATGACATACTTCAGACCAAAAGAATTCGTTGTTAGATCTTAAATTTAGAAGGTTCCTGTTTCTCATCTTCCATCTCTCTATAAAAATTTATGAAATAAATTTGGTCTTAATTAAATATCATTTGAGTAAAAAAGTGAGGTTAAAAATTGTAATTATTATATTTACCTTCTAACTATTCTTTTTCAGTTAAAATTTTATATAATTCATATTGCTTTTTTAAATAATAATTTAGACATTGTAAATTTAAATTTGTAAAGTTAATAATTTTGTTAAAATGTTGAATATAAGTCTTGCTGACTTATATTCTGACATTACATATTTTTATAAATATATATATTTATTTATTCTCAATTCGTTATCTCTCACTGGCGGAATTCCTTCGTTTACCCAAACAAAAAAAGAAAATACACCAAATTTGAGCCGATCGGTCCATATTTACACACAAAACATGGGCCTTGGAATTCCCCATGTGATACACATGGGCCCAAAAATGCAATTTCTCAAAGTTATTAACAAAGGGTGACCAAAAATTGTGGAAAAATTCAATAATTCATTCTAAAGCGAATGCAAGATCTTAAAACCCAAACTTTTGAAAAAATACAAAATTGGGGATAATTCAAGACTCAAAAAATACCTTTTCCTCGCAGTTTTCAACGTAATACTTGTAAACTTCGAGAAAACAAACTGCTTGGCTAAAAAAATTACTTGATAATTTTAACAATCCAAAATATTAAAAAAAAATTGTGGCCAATAGAAAATTTTAAAAAAGCTTATTACTACAGTTTTCTACGAAATACCTTTAAACTTCATCAGACGAAGAAGATATTTGAGAACACAAAATTAAAAAAAAATGTCAGAAAATTATATTTTAAGGGAACTGATTTTGATGCTTTATTTTTGGGGGTTTTTTCTGGGGGAAATTTTTCGTGACTTCGATGTTCGAGTTATGACCATTATGAGTAAAAGGGCTAATGAAATTTGAAAATGAAATAGAAAATTCGGTAAAAGTTGTTCCTTCTCGATGTTCCTTTTCAGAGTACTATCTTGGGGAGCAAACTGCGCCTTTCAAAAAACAAGTGCTACGTGTCATAGTTACTAGATTACTGCCTGGAAGAAAAGTAATTTTGAGGGCACTGATAACACGCTTAAAAAACTTCGAACCTTTTGGGATAGAATTACAATGAGTTGCGATATTATTGTGATATTTTTTTTGACATACTTCAGACCAAATAAAAGGAGATTAGTTGTTGAATCCTTTATTCAGTAGCCAACGTTTCGAAAACATAATGTTTTCCTCATCAGGACAAATATTTTTTGAAGTTCATCAACATCTTTAGTATATACAGATTTCTATTCCTCTTCTTCTTTGCTATATAAATATATGAAATAATTTTAGTTTTAATTAATATAATTCAAGTAAATTTTTTTGATGTTAAAAATTGTAATTGAAATATTTACCTTAAAAATCTTCATTTTCTCGTTAAATTTTGTTTAAATTGATTGATGTCTTTAAATATTCTTAAAGTCATGCTATTAACTGTAAGAATTTCGTTAGTTTAGTTAAAATTAAATCGGAAACATAACAATCGTTACGCTCCATTTTTGCGAAGAGAAATTGAGAAAGAGAGGAAGAGAAATCTTAACAAAGACAGAATTAGCAATGACGTATCATCAACTCAAATTATAAGGTGCTATAGTTTCTAAATAAATCTAATTACTGTATTAAATTGAACGAGTTAGAAAACTGAACATTATTAACAACTTTATAAATTGTTTTGAAATTGTTATTGATGATTAGTTAAATGTATATACCAATAATGTAAAAAATCTTTTTTTATTGAAAAAATTCATCAATTTGAGATTTTGAAAATTCAAATAATTTTGTATTTTTTTATATTTTTATATTTTTTAAATTAAATTAGAGAATCCATAATTATATTATATATTGGACCATAATTATTAAGATCTGAAATTGTATTCAAACAATTATTGCTGTTTTTCTTTATAAAAAACATTTCTGCTATTAATCTTTTATATTCATTAGGTTCATGATGTAAAACTATAACATTATCCCAATCAATTAAATGCCCAGTTTCAACCTGCGATGATAATAACTTAAGGAAAATTTTGTCTTTATATGAAGAGTGGAAAAAATTGTCATTTTCTAGCATCAGCCGCAAAAACTAAGTGTCGCAAAAGGCGAGAGAGGAAGCATTTAGGGATAGCGCTGAAAAATTATTTGATATCGATCATCAAGATGCTCTAAATACGATCGTTCTTGAAGAAGAGAATAAATTTTTATTGGCGCAACGTGAAACCGGTCAGCGAGGTGCCATAATTGGTATAGATAGAAAATTGTTACACAAAGAACGACGTGCCAGGAAAAGAGCAGCTGATGAGGAATTTCGGCTGAATAAGGAAATAGAGCGTTATAATTCATTTTACGAACAGATAGTGGAAGATGAACGTGATGCTTGTGAAGATCACGTAGATCCACCTACATGAGAATTAACAAAATCCAGTTCAAAACCGCCACGAAAAAAGCGAGCACGACAGTCATTGATGGACGATGAAGTTTCCACAACATAAAACAGGGCTAAACGAAGCGACAAAATGGCTACACTAGTTATTGCCAGCATTGTTCGCTCATGAGGACATGATATAGATTCATGACATGATTCGAACATGATTCGAACCTTGTGGAAAGTTAAGTGGGATGCAAAAATGACGTCAGAGATTTCTGGTAGAGAAATGTTGGACAGGCTTCCTGTTTTTATATCCGGACCTGATCTTTTATACCATCAGTTATTATTAGTGCTGAAATTAACCTCTGCATCAGATAAAATACAAGCAGAAGCAATCGACTATACTTTGCTAGAGTGGAGCTTGTTAGATGGGGTCGAAGGAATGTGTGCTGATACAACTACCTCTAATACGGATCCGAAAAATGGAGCTTGTACATTTGTGTAGCAGTTACTCGAAAAGGGCCTTCTCTTCTATGTATGAAGGCTTCATGTTTACGAACACATATTATGATCAACCTTCAAGTGTTCAGTTGAATCGAACTCTACGAGCCCAGAAGTAGCGATTTTCGGAAATGTTCGAAATGCTTCGTCTGGAATAAAAACTGATGAACGTTTTTTAGGAGATCAAGATCCCTGCATTAAACGGGCCACTGTTAATGTTAGAGAAAGCATTTTGAGATTTGTAAAGCAAGAACTTGAAGAAACGCAACCTAGAGAAGATTACAAGGAGTTCCTTGAACTGGTTGCTGTGTTTCAAGAGGATTCTTCTTGTCATCAGCAGTGTCAGTTCCGTGTTCCAGGTGCCCTTTCTAATTCGCGATGGATGAACAAAGTATTTTATTCCATTAAAATACTTTTTATGTTCCGGAAAGAGTTTTCTTAGACTTCGAATTAAGTGTCGGATTAAGAAATGTTTGCATTTTCATAGCGAATATGTATGTGGAAGCTTAGATTTCGGCACGTCTACCTATTCTTGCGTCAAACAATGATTTTCAGTTTTGTAAGGCTCTAAGAAATTTGCTCTAAATCTATGGTTCCTGAACGACGAGATAGTCGCTTCGGCCTTATTCAATGGAAATTTTCCTTTGGATATCAAGAAAAAGATGGTTATAGTACTTAGGGATTCACCTGAAAGGGAAAATGATTATAATTCTCACATGTGTGTTGTTGTTGATGTATCAAGCAGGAATTGACGAAATTCTGCGGGGAAACGCGACGTCTCTGAATTCATTATAAACGCAAGTTACTGAGCAAACTGTCAGCCACTAATCTCCTTTTTGTTGTTGAAGATAATCGACAGTGTTCTCGCTATGAAGCAGGCTAGATTATCCGGCAAGATGCAAGCTGAATAAAATCATTCCGAAATAATATTCTTATTAATAATAATATTCACAACACTATTAATAATTTTTTTGATTTAGAAGGAGAAGGCCTGAGGGTCGAAATTCAAATCAAGGTCGCGTGATCCCAATTCGAAAGATTATCGAATTTCATTCAAAACGCGTTACGGCTTTTTTGTAAGTTGGGCCCGGTTTTGAAATTAAGAATTTTTGAAAATTGTGGCTGCCGTCACTGATGCACCGGTGTCAGTCACGCGGCACGACTCTTACTGAGCGGCGGTGGCCTGGTGGTAGCGTTTCTGTTTGCGACTTCGTTGTTGTGGGGCTCGAATCTTTTCGCTGGAAATTTTTTTGTTTACATAATTAAAAAATCGGAAATATATTATTCAGAATTTTATCTCCATAACTTGTAGTTTAAACATAAATGAAATCATATTAAAATAATTCCGACTTTCAATATTTCATGAAGAAGGTTGAAAAAGTTAATCAAAGAGACAAGTCAATACCTGATATTCCAAATTATAGTAATTTTTGCTAAAATACAATTTTTTCCCCCCATGTTTGGATAGGATGAGGGGGGGGGGGGTATCTTCAAATACTTTAAGTTCTCCTTGTCGGATTTAAAGAACTCTAGTACTCTCAGAAGTCAGTCGTTTATTTAAAAATAGGGAACGAATTTTTAAAAGAAAATTTTCAAAAGATTTTAAAAGAAGTTTTAAAATTTTCATTATTTTTCTATAAACTCTTTTTATGTGTGCAGATTTATTCAATAAAAGATTTTATAACCGCGTAACTAAGGTGAAACTTTTAATTTAAAAAAAAGAAAAAAAGAAAATAAAATAGTTATTGGCTCGTGTTTTAGAGGTCGGCCGGCAATCGGCACATGGGAGCATATCAACTCCTATCTCATAAAACGCTGCTTAAGGCTGGTGACCTTCTCAGCATAAATCACCCACCTATTGAGACTCTCGGCTTCCTTTCTCATGTCCTTATCCCCCCGCCCCCCAGTAACAGAAGTTTTGGTGGGACTGACGTTACAGCTTGACTCCACCATAAGACAAATCACTGCTTAATTCGGACATGATTTCGACTCGCAAAACAAATCTCGCGCATACAGGTGATAGTTGGGAGTACAATCTAAACATGAATAATACAAACAATAAAGTAGCCTCGGAATGGATTGAAACTCGGATTGACCAAAGGCATGTACACGGTAAACGTAAAGGTCTTGTTTCGGGCGATGAATGGAGACTGGGTGTTTGGAATGCTAGAGGAGTGAATGATCTTAAGATAAGAGAACTACGAGAAACTATGCACGTAAGGAAACTAGATATTCTTTGTGTACCTGAGACAAAGAAAAAGGGTTGCGAATTTAGAAACATAGGAAATGGGGTGTTGAAAGGCGGTTGTGAAATATTGTCAGGAGTAGATAGCGAATCGCATGGTAGTCAAGGGGTCGGTTTAATTATGAATGAAAAAGCAAGTCATCATCTCATAGAGCATAATTTTGTATCACCCAGATTGCTGTGGGCTAGAATGAAGGTAGGAATCAGAAGATTATTTATCATAGCGTGCTACGTACCAGTTGATAGCGATTCGAGGGGAGGTAAGGACGCCTTCTGGGACACTCTAAATGATACAATAAGTATTTGCGATCAAGGTGAAAGAATAATTCTGCTAGGAGATATGAACGGGTGGGTCGGTGTCCAACGTCAGGATACAGATTCAGAAAGGGTGCTAAGTAATTTTGGAGATCCAACAAGAAAAAATTATAACGGAGAAAATCTAGTTAGCTTATGCTTAGAAAAGGGCCTATTTATTACAAATACTTGGTTTAGACATAAAATGATCCACATTTACACCTGGCGTAAAGGAAATAGCCACAGCATAATTGACTTTGTTATTGCGGATGAAATATTAAGAGAACTAGTTAAAGATACAAGAGTCATGAGGGGTTCCGAATGCAATTCTGATCATTACCTTTTAGTCTGCAAAATAAACTTAGGGCGGGGATGGAGAACAAAGAAAACAAAGAAAACGAAACAAACACGAATAAAAATTGAAAATTTACAGAGACAAGAAGTGCAAACAGAGTTTCAAAAGAGGTTAACTGAACGCATAGATAGGGCAACGTGGGAAGCGCTTATAAGCAATAAAGATATAGAGGGCGCGTGGACTTTATTACGGGATGTCATTGTCAAAACTGCGACCGAAGTATGTGGTACGGCGGTTGTAGGAAGAAAGTCTGGCGATGCGTGGTGGAACGATGAAATTGCGGCAGCCCAAAAAGAAAAGAAAGAAGCGCACAATAAAACGCTGAACATGACAGGTCTTAGCGATGAGGAGAGAACTAGACTTAAAAATAATTACAGACACAAAAATAGGAAACTTAAACGACTAGTCAAAGAGAGTAAAGAGAAAATCAGAACAGAAGAAGAGAATAAAATAAAAAACTGCTTTGAAGGAATTATGAAACTATTATATAAACAGTTGAAGGAAAGAAAAAGTATAGAGTTTGCTAGCATGAGAAACAGCAAAGGCGAAATGCTATATGATATAGACGGAATAGTAGACGCTTTGAAAGAGTCTTTCAAAGAACTATTGGGAGGTGAAGATATCGGACAACAAATCTGCGACATAGAAGATAATGCATTAGAAAACCCAATTGAAAAAATCTGTGTCACTGAGGTCAGAGATATAATTAAGAACTTGAAAAACGGTAAGGCTGCGGGTATAGACAATATTAGCGCTGAAATGCTTAAATACGGTGGCGAGTACATACCTCACAGGTTGTGCGAATTAATAAATTTATGTATCGAAACGGGAGAAGTCCCAGCCGATTGGAGAAAAGCGATTATCGTACCAATATACAAAAGAAAAGGAGATAAAAGCAACTGCAGTAATTACAAAGGTATCAGCCTACTAAGTACCGTAAGTAAAATATACTCAAAAATACTTATCCGTAGGGTAATGGAAATTACAGAAGAGAAAATATGGGAAGTCCAAAGTGGATTTATGCCAGGAAGATCATGTACAGATCAGATATTTAGCCTAAGACAGGTCGCAGAAAAAAGTTTGAGAGTAGGAAAAAAAGTCTTCTGTGCATTTATCGATCTAGAAAAAGCATTCGACACGGTAAATAGAAGTAAACTTTGGGAAGTCCTTAGAGAGTATGGAGTGAATGGAGGGCTCCTAAGGGAATAAAAACAATATATACAGGTAGTAAAACGAGTGTAAGGGTAAAGGGAAAAAGAGTGAATGGTTCAATATTATGCAAGGCGTGAAACAAGGATGCGTTATGTCCTCGTGGCTATTTATCATATTCATGGATAAGTGTCTTAGAACTGCCCTCTTCGACGAAAAAGGTGTAGATCTCGAAACCGTCACGGTACGTGGGTTGGCTTTCGCAGATGACAAGATTATTATGGCAGAATCAGTCGAAGACTTGCAAAGAATGTTGAATAAACTTAATACAAGCATGAAGAACATGGACCTCAAAATTAACGTGAATAAAACGAAAGTCATGGTGTTTGAGGGAAAAAGTGAGAAAACAATATGCAACATAGTCCTAAATGATGAGAGAGTAGAACAAGTTGACAAGTACGTATATCTAGGTAGTCTATTCACTAACGACGGAAAAATAGATGGGGAATTAGATAGGCGCATAAATAAGGGTAAGCAGGTTATCGGTAGAGCAGGGTCCATCCTCACAAATAAAAACATATCAAAAAAAGCAAAAATGGCCATACATAACTCTATTTTCGTACCGACTGTACTATACTGTAGCGAGACATGGACCTGTCAAGAAAAGGACAGGAGTAAAATCAACGCGATCGGCATGAAACCTCTGCGCATAATATGCGGGAAAACACTGATGGACAAAGTACGAAACGAGGCAATCCTCAAAGAATATGGTACAGGGGAGACCCTAGTTGACATATGGGAAAGAAATCAGATAAGGTGGTTCGGACATCTTGAAAGAATGAAAGATGAACGACTGACCAAGCAAGTGTATAAAGGTAAAGTAAATGGCAGAATGCCCAGAGGTAGACCACCGAAAGAATGGTTAGAATCTGTGAATGAGACACTAATACGAAGAGACATAAGAAGCCATAGAAATACAAGAGCCTGCATGAAAAAATGCATGGACGTGAATGAAGCTAGAGTAGTATGCCAGGACAGAAATATGTGGCGACAAATAGTTTATAAACAGAGTGACAATAGAGTGAATGATGCCTGAAACAAAGACCTTGGATACTAATGGGCCCAGGTGGGGAACCATACATAATAATTTTGTGAGGCTCCTCACTTGGGGTGATCGCTAGAGAGATTGATCAGCAACCTGGGTCGGAGCAGTGTTGCGGAGTGAACGTGTCATTTATATAAATAACACGAGAACTCCAGATCAATCTAAAACATCTATACATAACACCTACTTACCCATCCACCCTATACCCACACACCGATCAATCTCATACCTATATACCTATTTCACAACTTTCCAACCGAGCAAGTCACGCCTACCCCGGAAGGGAAAAGGCTTAATGGTATAATAATAATAATAATAATAATAATAATAAGAGCCTCGGTGGCTCAGTTGGTTAGACGCTCGGACTTCACCTCAGAGGTCCGGGGTTCGATCCCTGAGCCGGTACCTCTAGAAATTTTTCTATGTACCTTTACCGAGGTTCTGGTGGTTCAGAACCCACCTTAAGCTGTAGGTCCCCCCATCATGCACTTGACTGCAACCCAGTCCGTGAATGATGGGGTAAAAACCTGGCTTCGCCCAATATGTCAAGGCACACGCTCTTATCAGATCACTTGATTGCATTATAATAATGCTTCCGTGACTGATAATATATACCGGGACAATCCCGTGCATGATATTCAAACAAAAAACCCAACTCTAACCAAAAATGCCTTCGACATATTGGGCAATAACCATCTTAAGCCTGAGAGAAAAAATGAGCTTCCTCATTTTTTAATAATATACGAAATACATCATCTTTTTTTACCAGCAGAATTATCGTCACTTTCCACGATTTTGTCGCTTTGAAAACACCTACGTTTCACTAAGAACAACCACGGAAAAAATGGGTTTCCGTGGTTCCGGGTTTTCCCGAAACAAGAGAAAAAAATTTATTAATTAATAATTTATTAATTATTAATTATTAATTGATTAATTATTAATTTAATCAATTGAAAATTATTCGGAATTTGTATTTGTGTAAAAAAAAAATTTCTTGCAAAAATATTTGAACCCCACAGCAGCGGAGCCGCAAGCAGAAACGCTACCTCCAGGCCACCGCCACTCGATGAGAGGCGTGCAGCGTGACTGACACTAGTGATTCAGTGACGGTAGCCGCATGAAAATTGATAATCTTTTGAATTATGCTCACTTGACCTCGATTTGAATTTCGACCCTCAGGCCTTCCCTTGTTAGATGTAAGTACTACGCTCTTCTTGTATTTTTTATTAAACAGATAACACTCAAAAACATTAAAATAAATTTCCCTTATTTTCACAAATTAGCGTATAAGTTTTGAATCAACATTTTTTTCTGGTAAATTCTTTCTTAATATTGAATTGTCCACCATATTACATTTTTTCAATATTTTGGACTTTTAAAATTATCAAGGAGTTTATGAAGAGAACCAGTTCGCTTTTACGAAGTTTCAAAATATTTCGTTGTGAAATGATTACGTGGAACACTGGCGAAAATTGTATATTGAGCAACGAATGCGGGCAAACGGTGACCCCGCAGGAGTTACTCATACAATTTTTTGTTATGAGTGCGTAACAAGGGGTGGTGGGGGCGGGGACCGAGGGGTTCGGGGATGGAGTCGACCGACAGAAGAAAAGCATCTACTGGTTTATAGGTTATGTAGTTATCAAAAGAATAAAAAAGAAATGAAGGACCACCCTAATGTGTATATCGTATAAAGTGCTTCTAATTTCCCGGAATCCTGCTTAGTTTCCTGATATCATCATCTTACCCTCTACATCCTTCTTTGGTCTCTCTGTCAACACCATTGCACACACTTTATAAGTTGTTCTCAAAAGGGCTATTCTCGATATCTACTTTCCCTTTCACTTCTTTATTTTATATATTGGAGTTATTATACCCTCTCCACCAGGGGTGGCGCAGCTAGCATGGAAATGCCATACATGAAAAACTGGACGGAAAAATAAAAAAAAACTTTACTTTTGCTTCAAAAATATATCTCTTGCCTGGGTTCTACGCTGCTCGTTTTCGATTTCTGTTCTCGGCAATGGTATCGGTGATACCTTTTTTTGTTGTTGTACCGTTCACGCCCTTCACTGAGAACCTGACCTTTGATGAGTACCTGACTTCTATGTTTGCATGGTTCGCAGAGCCATACCCAGACGGGGTTCCAAGGGTGTATTGCACCCGGGCGGCACTAGCCAGAGATTATTGATGGGGCGGCCGCAGGCCAGAAGACGGTCACCTATTTCCTTGCGTCCAATACAATACTTACTGATCCCTTTGCTATAAAGTATACCTGGTACGTGCCGGACTTTGCCGCCCTTGTCTGCATCGTACAACAGTTATATATGTCGTAGGATTTCAGAGGATTCAGTCTTTCAGCCGACTGCCTAGGCATTCAGCCGACTGCCGGCGTTCGGAAGAATTTGGGACGAAATCTATACCTGGCGTCTAAGTGCCTGGTTTATTTAGGCATTCAGAAGAATATTCAGCTATTCTTCTGAAAGCCTGACACGTTTTAGGCTTTTACAGGAAACCAGCCATAGAGTATTAAAACACATTAACTCGCTATTTAACATTTCTTTAAATTTATTTTCATGCTCATCCAATTAATGAAATACACATTTACAAAATAATAGGAATAATGCTTTTATGTCATATGTTTGAAAAGTCTTTTAATTTAAGTTCATGTTTCCACGGGATTCGAAGGGAAACATTTATTTATTTTTCAATTTGCCTTATTATAATGGTATAATATTATTAATGACAAATAATAAAGAAAAGCGTAATTAATTAAATAATCACTTGATAAAAAAATCTTTACATTAATTGAATAATTAAATGATGAATTTAATTACAAAATGATAAGAATACTGATTTGATGTAATATATTTAAAAAGTCTTTTAATGGTTTAATAAGAGGTTGGTTCTCTCGAACCGAACTTAAAAAATCGGGAACTTACATGTTAACAATAGATGAATTTGAAACAAGTAATGTGCTCACATTGAGAGAAGTTGCGAGCAAACAATCACTTTCTGGTGGTCAAGGCTTCAAAAAGTGTAATTGCAAAGCTGCGAAAACTCAGTGGATGACAACTTGATGTACGTGTTTTAAAGCAGGAGTTAAATGCGGATCACGATGTCATTTAAGTTCACCTTATTGCAATAAATAATTTTTGTATTTTCTACATTATCTATCTTAAATTAAAGAACAATTGTTCATTTTTATTAAACTTTAATGTTATAGTAATAGGCCAAATTTACCATTCAACATGCATCATTTGAACTCTGAACTCAGTGTTTTCGTGGAATTTAATCAATTTTGCTATTTCAAATTGTAACTTGTGCAAGAAAAATCGTAAACATGGATATTTTACGTTGTAATATTTACTAAATTCTACAAAAAATGCATTTACAGTTGTTCTCTGCTTATTATTTAGTTTCTTTTTGAAATTTTTGTTTGTATGGGAATCATAAGAGATTATCTACTTTAAATTAAAGGACAATTTTTCATTTTTTAGTAAATTTTTATTTTTATTTTTTACTAATTGACTGAATTCACCATTTTACATAAATGATTTGAACTCTGAACGCACGTTTTTCGTGCAATTTAATTAAGTTTACTATTTCAAATTGTAACTTGTGCAAGGAAAATCGTAAATACAGCTATTTTATTTTGTCATATTCACTAAATTCTTCAAAAAATGCGATTAGAATTTAAATGATGCATATAATTTTTTAATTAAATTCATCATTTAATTATTCAATTAATATACAAATTTTTTAATCAAGTGATTATTTAATTAATTACGCTTTTCTTTATTATTTGTTACTAATAATATTATATCATTATAATAAGGCAAATTAAAAAATAAGTAAATATTTCCCTTCGAATCCTGTGGAAACATGAACTTAAATCAAAAGACTTTTCAAATATATGACATAAAAGCATTATTCCTATTATTTTGTAACTGTATATTTCATTAATTGGATGAACATGAAAATAAATTTAAAGAAATGTTAAATAGCCATTTAATGTGTTTCAATACTCTATGGCTGGTTTAATGTTAAAGCCTAAAACGTGTCAGGCTTTCAGAAGATTAGTTGAGTATTCTTCTGAATGCCTAAATAAACCAGGCACTTAGACGCCAGGTATAGATTTCGTCCCAAATTCTTCCGAACGCCGGCAGTCGGCTGAATGCCTAGGCAGTCGGCTGAAAGACTGAATCCTCTGAAATCCTACGACATATACATTGGCACCTAATTTGGTTTCGAGAATTTCCTTTCCATGTACCCTATAATCTTTACATTTCTACCTGGGCACTTAAGATAAACGCGCAAGCAAGCAAATATACCTGCTTCATCTTTGCAATCGATGCTTCAATATGCTAGTATTGCCATTTACGTCTTATCCCGGGAGGGAGAGTTCAGGACCCATATTACTCATCAGAGAATATCAAAATCCGAACCGTTCGTATTTTAGTTTGATCTTGCTCTTTATCAGTTAAAGTTATGTGCGAAGCTTCTGCAGAGAAGGATTTTGGATTTAAAACCAAGGGCCTTCTTAGTTCCTTGTAATCCACACTCACTGAATCTTGTTGGCAACGATGCTTCCAACACCAGTTTTTAACTGATAGATTTTTTGGAATTGCGGAAGGATTGTACGTATTTTTCTCAGCTTCACCGCAAAGATGGGAAGCTTTCAGAAAGCACGTTCCGCAACTAACTTTAAAGCCAGTTTCAGACACTCGATGGTCAAGTAGAACTGATGCGGTAAAACCTTTGAGATATTACACGGGCGAAATCTATGACAGCTTGATAGAATTATACGAAAGCAAATATGTTGAAACTAGTTACAAAGCTCTATGTTTTGCAAAAAATTTAGAGAATTCAAGTTTCTTTCGTCGATTGTAATTTGGTACGAAATATACTTGACTGAGTAGTAGTGCACTGCTTCTCTTCAGAGGCGGAGTTGCAAACATCCCTCGCCCTGCCTTCTGAAAAAATGCCGGGAGCAGCAATTCTAGGAATGCATAAAACGCGTGCGATCGCGTGTTCCTCAACATGCAAAATATGGGCTCCGCCGGCCCTTCTCTCCACTCTTCTGGGAACGCTTCCACTTTCCAAACTCTTTTGACTACTCTGCCAATTTATTTATTTTTTCCACGCTATTATAAATCTATGCTATACTACTCAGCCCATCGCTTCCTCCTGATTTACATTTCTTTAGTTTATTTATTTGTGCTTCTATCTCCTCGTCCTCTAACACTATTGCCTCCTCGTCCCTTTGTGTTATATCTCTCTGCAACATTCTTGTTTTCTTATCATTTTACTGATACATTTCAACGATTCTCCCTCCATGATGATATTTTTCATTTTCTCTCCTATTTCTTTTTGTTACCTTTCTTCTTTTCTCTTGCATAATTGTCTATATTGTTTCCTTCTATCCACGCAAAAATTATAGGCATCTGCCTTTTGAAGCTTAACAACTCAGCAAAGAAAAATGCTAGAGTATCAAGTAAAAAGTCATTTTAAAGCTGAAAGTGTTCCACGTGAATGAACTTGAAGACGCTAATGTGAAAAAAATATTGTGCTTTGCAGACTGAAAAATTAAAAAAAAAAAGTAGAGGAAAGGGCTCGAATTTGATATACCAACTCCTTTTCGATGAATTTCCGGGACTCTATAAACCGAAATTCGACCAAAAATAGGTCATTCGAAAGGTTATTTAATTACCTTCCGGATGGTTCGATTGACTTTTTCATATCGCCAACAAGTCTTTTTTAAATAAAGATTTTCCAAAAAACGAGTTTTTCGAAAATCGGTAAATAGTGGCTCTAATTTGATATACCTATAAAAACATCGAAATACATGAAAAATAAGCAAGTTTCCTATATGAAACTAATTATTAATATTATTTAGGATGATACAAAGTATAATCGAATCTGGTATTTGACATTCTGAAATCTGCAAAGAAGACAAATTGGACAATAAGCGTTAGTATACACACTACACTCGTCATTGTTAGGATCACATGAATCCACACTAAACAAGCACAGACATACACACAAATACGTGCATGAATACATGAACCCATTTTTTTAACATTCAGGGAGCTGAATAATGTCTAACTGTGATTTTCTGGTATATCAAATTCGAGCCACCCATGGTATATCAAATTAGAGCCACCCGGTACAAAATGTTCATGTTTAAAAAACATAACCCCTAAACAGAAGCATCTCCATATCTACCGAGCAAAACTATTCTACTAACCCTACTTCACTACTACATACAACATTTATTGGAAAAACTACATTCGCGGAATAATGAATAGACATTTAACACTTCCCTGGAATGAACTCTGGATATCCGATTTTTTATTTTTCTATCTCACTCTTTTTGTGAAGCGAATAAAACAGTGAAACTGTCACTATTTTCCACTACACTTAAGTGCGTTCAGTTCCCACTGTTAGCAGCCTAGTCGAGGGGTACATAACTTCGAATTTTGGTGTACACCGATTGCATGATTGCAAGTGATTGCAAGTTATTGCAAGTGATTTCAAGTGATTGTGAGTGATTGCAAGTGATTGTGAGTAATTGCAAGTGATTGCAAGTGTTTGCAAGTGGTTGCGCGTGAATGCAGTGAATTCAGGTGATTGCCATTGAATGCAAGTGAATGCAGTGATTTCCAGTGATTGCAGTGATTTAACGGTGAATCCCAAGTGATTGCAGTCATTGAACAGTGAATTGTGAGTGATTGCAATTATTTCTTGGTGAATTATGAGAGATTTTGGGTGATTTAAGGCGAACGAAGAGTAATTTCAATTTAATTCTCAGCTTTTTCAAATGAACATAAGTCAATTTAAAATAATTGCATGCAAAAAATCGATTGTAATCAGTTTTGAAAGTACTGCTAGCAGGGCCAGAATGTTAAAAAAACTTGAGTTAGCTTGAAGCTTGATAACTCGAAATTGCTGAAATCGTACGACAAAAATGTTTGAGATCTACTTTCTAGACGATATTAGCCCTTAAATGGTAAAGGTGGGTCACTCGTGCCTCGCCAAAAGATTCTCCCTCTGCTAGCTTGTAGAGAAGGGCGGAGGGAATTATATTGTATTATTTAAACAAATTATCAAATCGGCAGTATAGTGATTGATCCTTATACTAGGATAGTTGATGAGATTTCATGAATTTTGCGCAATTTTTTAGAGCACTTTAGAGCACTTTTTAAAGCACCGAGCACGAGTGACCCACCTTTACCATTGAAAGGTGCCGAAAATGACGTTACCATTCAAGGGTTAGATATAGTTCGACATCAAATAATCAAAAATGCAATTTTTGAAAAGCATTTTCATTCCCCCCCCCC
>CAKNXH010061801.1:26392-45363 GCA_932178445.1 Andricus quercusramuli | reverse complement strand
TTAAGGCGAGATGGGTTGCTCAGTCGGCTAAGAGAAGGCGCTGTTGCACAGCCAATTAAGGCAAGACGGGTTCCCCAGTCAGTTAAGACAAGGCGCTGTTGCCCAGCCTAATAAGGCAAGACTTGGTTGCCTAGTCGGTTAACACAAGGCGCTGTTGCCCAACCAATTAAGATAAGACGGGTTGCCCAGTCTGTTAAGACGAACCGCTGTTGCCCAGTCAATTAAGGCAAGACGGGTTGCCCAGTCAGTTAAGACAAGGCACTGTTGCCCAGCCTATTGAGGCAAGACGGGTTGCCCAGTCGGTTAGACAAGGCGCTGTTGCCCAGCCAATTAAGGCAAGACGGGTTGCCCAGTCGGCTAATAGAAGGCGCTGTTGCCCAGACAATTAAGGCAGGACGGGTTGCCCAGTCGGTTAAGACTAGGCGCTGTTGCCCAACCAATGAAGGCAAGACAGGTTGCCCAGTCAGTTAAGACAAGGCGCTGTTGGCCAGCCTATTAAGGCAGGACGGGTTGCCCAGTCGGTTAAGACAAGGCGCTGTTGCCCAGCCAATTAAGGCAAGATGGGTTGCCCAGTCGGTAAAGAAAAGGCGCTGATGCCCAGCCTATTAAGGCAGGATGGGTTGCCCAGTCGGTTAAGACAAGGCGTTGTTGCCCAGCCTATTAAGGCAAGACGGGTTGACCAGTCGGCTAAGAGAAGGCGCTGTTGCCTAGCCTATTAAGGCAAGACGGGTTGCCTAGTCGGTGAAAACAAGGCGCTTTTGCCCAGCCCATTAAGGAACACGGGTTGCCCAGTCAGTTAAGACAAGGCCCTGTTGCCCAGCCAATTAAGGCAAGACGGGTTGCCCATTCAGTTAAGACAAGGCACTGTTGCCCAGCCTATTAAGGCAAGAAGGGTTGCGACAATAAAATAGAGGTATAGAACGCAGAATTTCTCGCACTAGTGTTGCATTTCCGGTGTTAAAAAGGGAGCTTCTATTCAAAAAATTCAAGTTTACCGTCAAACAAGTCTCAAGAATAAAGGCCAAGGTCAAAGTCAAGGTCTCTATCGTATGCCGCCCTGCAAACCCTACAACTTTTGTCTCCATTTTTTTAGCATAAAACGCTTTCCTGAAAAATTATTGAGGTGCGACTTCAAAAATAAAACTCTCTTTATAATATAAATACCTACATTTATGGCTGTGAATGCGACCTGCACCATAGTTCAAACCATGATTTTTATGGTGACATATAGCGCATAAATTCAACCAGCAATAACGTATTGCGCACGTCTAGAGACCACCATAACCCACTGCGCAAGTCTACAGCACATCACGATCCACTGCGCATGCCTACGAGCCACCATGACCAACTGCACATGCCGACGACCTACCAAGGATTACTGCGCATATATTTTTTGCTCAACTGGAGCTAATCTCCTCAGGTATCTAGAGAGAAAAATGTCATACACTCTAAAAATCGGCTCTTTTCGAATCCACACATAGTGATATTTGAACCCCAATTACACCACGAAAACCTCATTTTTGACAGTTGTGGTCATTGAGACTTTTGATCACCATGACATGAACTACATTTTCCGTTAATTACAAAAAAATTAGCCGAAAGCCAATTTCTGTACAAATTCTGCGGGGTTCTTTCCGAATCCGGAATTTGTCCGAAATTTGTCCGGAATTTTTAGCAGGGCTACAAGCAATAAAAACAATATATACAGCTAGTAAAGCGAGTGTAAGGGTAAATGGGAAACTGAGTGTCTGGTTCGATATTATGCAAGGCGTGAAGCAAGGATGCGTTAAATATGTCCTCGTGGCTATTTATCATATTCATGGATAAGTGTCTAAGAACTGCCCTCTTCGACGAAGAAGGTGTAGATCTCGAAACCATCAAGGTACGTGGGTTAGCTTTCGCAGATGACAAGATTGTTATGGCATAATCAATCGAGAACTTGCAAAGAATGTTGAATAAACTTAATACAAGCATGAAGAACATGGGACTCGAAATTAAAGTAAATAAAACAAAAATCATGATGTTTCAGGGAAAAAGTGAGAAAAAAATATGCAACATTGTCCTAAGTGATGAGAGATTAGAACAAGTTGACAAGTACGTATATCTGGGTAGCCTATTCACTAGCGACGGAAAAATAGATGGGGAGTTAGATAGGCTCATAAATAAGAGTAAGCAGGTTATCGGTAGAGCAAGGTCCATCCTCACAAATGAAAACATATCAAAAAAAATCTGCCCGCTTCGCGGGCACATTCTCATCGCGCGCTTTGCGCGCGGCTCGCTTCGCTCGCAAGTTTGAGCGCGCCTAGGGCGCGCGACTGTTGGATCTCGCGCTTCGCGCTCGATCATATATTTATCTCGCGCTTCGCGCTCGATTATGTATTCACCTCGCGCTACGCGCTCGGGCGTATTCACATCGCGCTTTACGCTCGATTCCTCTAGATCTTTGAACTTCGTGTTCGACTTCGATGAAAGAAAAAGTTTATTTCTAAATATTAGAAAATTATCAAAACCTCTACATATGAAGTAATTGTTAAATTTGTTTTTATTTTAGACTGAAAAGGAAATTTATTTACTCAAGGTTCTATCGACCTTAAGGAACACATTCTCATCCAGATACTCGCGCTTCGCGCTCGATATTTGATTTCAAATTCATTTGAACCTTGCGTTCCACGCTCGGTTCTGTGCACCGTATAATAGAAACAAAAAAGTTTGAGCGCACTTACGGCGCGCGATTTGGGCGTCGCGCTTCGCGATTTGTATTTGATTTCAAATCAAGAATAATTATATAAATTAAGCGACAAATTTTATTAGTTAAAATGTTATTTTAGATTTTCCGTTTTTCAAAAAAGTTATTTTTTTCATTTTGAATATATTCTTACAACGAAAAGGGATTTTTCCAAAGTTTTCCAAAAATTTGATTTCTTTTACTGTCAATGTTATTTTCACGAATAAAATAAAAACTACGCGTCCTATCGAAACATGATGGAGAAAAAATTTGTACCTCTTCTTTGAATGAACAAATGTTGTCTTCGTCATGTTTTTCGTAGCTTGTGTTATTCGTCTAAAAATTTATTTTTTCTATTTTCAATGCTGTTTTTTATGAATAAAACAAAAACTACGCGTCATATCAAAAAGTGAATAATAACAAATTTTTAGATCTTTTTTAGATGCATAATTTTGGTCCAGTCATCTTTTGTCGTATCTTGCATAGTTTCACAGCAAAATGGAATTTTTGATTTCTCATTATTTTGTTGTGCGATCAGAATTTAAATTTTTTATTTTTTTGAAAAATTCAAAAAGTTATTATGAAAATATTGTAAAGTGTTCAAAAATCAACTTTTTTCTTCTCTTGACTTTTTTTCATAACGTGCGTTTTTCGGCTTAAAATGTTCATTTTCGTTTGTTTTTTGGAATTTTGAAAATGCTATAACTCTGGTAATTTTTTTTTTTTATCTGAAAAAGTCATTAGGATATTTTTTTGCTCTTTTTGCTTACTACTAACAACCGTCCATACAATTTCCAAATCTTCAAAAAAAGTGTTCTTAAAAATTTTCAAAATGTGCTCACTTTTTGAATTTTCATCCGAAATAGCTGGTTAACGAACTTGTTCTTTCTTTTTAGGCCCTAAAAAAGTGTGCCAAAGCACAACCCAATCTGATTATTTTTTCGAAAGTTATCGTGCCTACAGACAGACAGACAGACACCTTGGTAAAAACCTTTTTTTCTGGCTCAGGGGGTCTCAAAACGTGGAGATTTGATGAAAACCGACCAAGTCAAATTTTACATAAAACCAATACCTTCTCATTAGAATGAGAATGTAAAAAGCTAAAATGGCCATACATAACTCTATTTTCGTACCGACTGTACTATACGGTAGCGAGACATGGACTTGTCAAGAAATGGACAGGAGTAAAATCAACGCGATCGGCATGAAACATCTGCGCATAATATGCGGGAAAACACTGATGGACAAAGTACGAAACGAGCGGATCCTCAAAGAATGTGGTACAGGGGAGACAGTAGTTGACATATGGGAAAGAAATCAGCTACGGTGGTTCGGACATCTTGAAAGAATGAAAGATGAACGACTAACCAAGCAAGTGTATAAAGGTAAAGTAAATGGCAGACTGCCCAGAGGTAGGCCGCCGAAAGAATGGTTAGAATCTGTGAATGAGACACTAATTCGAAGAGACATAAGAAGCCATAAAAATACAAGAGCTTGCATGAAAAAATACATGGACGTGAAGGAAGCTAGAGTAGTATGCCAGGACAGAAAAGTGTGGCGACAAATAGTTTGTAAACAGAGTGACAATAGAGTTAATGATGCCTGCAACAAAGACCTAGGATACTAATGGTCCCAAGTGGGGAACCATGCATAACAACCTTGTGACGCTCCTCACTTGGGGTGATCGCTAGAGAGATTGATCAGCAACCTGGGACGGAGCAGTGTTGCGGAATGAACGTGTAATTCAAATAAATAACACGAGTTTCCAGATCAATCTAAAACATATATACCGCACACCTATATACCGATATACCTCATACCCATATATCGACCTACTTAATACCTATATACCTATTCACTATTTTCCAACCGAGCAAGTCACGCCTACCCAGAAAGGGAAATGGCTTAATGGTATAGTAATAATAATTTAGTCATTTGATTGTATTTTTTAATAAAAGAATCGAATATTCATACTGATTTTCTTCATTTTATTAAAAAATACGAGGAAATGAATTTAAAAAATTAAAAAATTGAATGAAATCACCAGAAAACAGTAAATTCAAATTATTATCAATGAAATAAAATCACTAAATTGAATAAAATCACTAAAATCAGTATAATTTTAACGTTATTGATTATAATTTGATTTTCTTGATTTGATTTTATTTTATTAAATTTTTGATTCTTTTAATTCATTTCATTGTATTTTGTAATAAAATAAAGAAAATCAATATAAATATTCCATTTTAAAAAAATACAATCAAATGAACCAATAAAATCAATAAATTGAATGAAATCAATAAAATCAATCTATTATCAATAAAATGAATTGAAAAAAAAAATTAGAAACAAAAAAAAATTGAAAAGAGTACGAGGACTCGAACGCATGACGGCAGAATCTTCAGCCTAGAACCTGGACCATTACCCCGCCGCGGCTTACTCTTTAGTCCGATAATTCAAACCCATGGTTATTTCGCGCGGATTTCTTAATTTTAATCCGTTTTCTCGTAAACCGCTTTCCATCTTAGTAAACTGTTTCAGCTTCTTTTTTATCTCATATGAGGCCCTCTTCGCTCACAAAAGATGCCCAGAATCCGTGTCCCCAGTTACAAGCTTCTTCATATAATTAATTTATAGTTGGACCACTTGATAAACTTGGAATTTATAAATAAATTTGCAGAGGGACTAATTTCGAAATTTCAGAAATCGAATTTGATGGTTTCGGAATTATTGTTGGATAACTTGATAAATTTATAATTTATAATTTCAAAATTTTTAAATCATAATTTCAAAGTTATAATTTTAAACTGGGTAAATTTACAAATTTAAATACAATCATAAATTGATTTATCTATAAAATTGGTGCATTTGCAGTTGCTGTCTGCAAAAACTTTGTGAATATTTGCGTCAAGATTCCGCGAGTGGCAATGTGTGGTGCGTACTTTAGAGTATTGGAGATTCGGAGCGCGAATTTGACAGCTGGTTTATATGCCGAGTTTGCTTTGCGGCTTACTAATAGTCCTCACATACACAGGACACCTCAATTTTCTTACGGTTTTTTCTCCATTTCCCGACGTATTTCGCAAAATTTAGGTTCGCCATCATCAAGTTTTGTGTCTTCGAATTTGGAATGACAA
The DNA here is from genome assembly GCA_932178445.1 of Andricus quercusramuli. Classification (NCBI taxonomy): domain Eukaryota; kingdom Metazoa; phylum Arthropoda; class Insecta; order Hymenoptera; family Cynipidae; genus Andricus; species Andricus quercusramuli. The sequence goes on along the minus strand of CAKNXH010061801.1, from coordinate 39,501 downwards.
CTGAAAATGCTTCTGTGATGTCAGAATTGTGAGTAAAAAAATTAATTTGCGAACGGTTCTCGCCCACCGCTCATCCCTATCAATTTTGTTGATCCGAGGATCTCGCAAAACCCCGGACATCTGACAAGTTTTTTTTCTTTCGCTCTCAAATACTTGAGAAAAATTATATATGGAATCAGTGCCGTGCCTATAAAAAAAATTCCAAGTCGAAGTTAACCAACACCCTTAATTATAATAAATGAATGCGATAGTCAAAAAATTTAAAATACGAAAAGTGTTTTAAGTCGAGTTAGCTATAAATTAGATGAAATTCACTGTTATTATTTTCTTTAATCATAGGGGAAAGGAGAGAGAAAAATAAACATTTTGAGTTTTCTCGAAAACGGTGAGAGATTCGCGAGAAGTAAAAAAAATCAGTATATAAGTGGGGATGGTCCTCAGTCACACCGAACTATCCCAGTAAAAAGATTTACAAACAGAAAAATATCAAAATTTTGAGCTATCTCGAAAGGATTGTAGATACGTAAAAACTGATAAAATTTTCTGGAATTCATGAAGGGGGATAGTCCTCAACTACAAAAAACGACAGTAAATAGATTTTCAAAATTAAAAAAAAAAACTTTCCAGTCATCTCAGAAACTGTGAGAGATTCGCGAAAACTGAAACAATGTTCAAGGTTCTGTAAAGGGGGATGGTTCTCGGCCACCACAAACTAACCCAGTCAACAATAAGAAAAAAATTTTAATATAATTTTCAGTTATTTCGTAAACCTTAAAATACATAAAAACTGACAAAATTTCCAGAGTCTTATTCAAGTGGATTGTTCTCTACCACTTCAAACTAACCCAACTAAAAGATTTTCAAAAATAAGAAATAAATTTTATTGAACTATAATAATTAAAACAAGAAGATATATTAGGGTAGTTCACAAAAAACCCGTTTCTCCTGGCAGCCGTATCGCGATAGTGTATTTCTTTGGGTGAGAAAATACTCTCCACATTTGTTCAGATTTTAAAAAAAATTGTTTAAAGCTTACGAGCATTAAATTTACGTACAAATGGTGATTTTTGTAGTTTAGGATTTTTAAAGAATATACATTTTAGTTTTAGAGAAACATCTTATGAACAAAAATGGTAACTAATACAAAAGAGAAAACGCTCATTTTGTATCCGATTAAAAAAAAAAATTATTTGGCACTGGTAAAAGTAATAAAAAGTATGATTTCTTAAGAACAGACAAATATGAGAGCATAATTGTCTCCCTAAAAATTTTTTGTGAGGATAGCCAAAATTCTGGGACATTCCCCATACAATAGGGAAAAAATATATAATAGATAATAGATCAAAAATTGTAAGCCTGGGCAGGCCTAGGCACCAGAAAAAATATACTTATGTTACATAAAATAATTTTCTTGTAATCAGAACAGACATACAGTTGAATAATATATGCTTTTCTTACACGAAGAAAGTTTTGGTTCCAAAATTTGATATTATAATAATCTATATAATAATATTATAATATCTTTTTATGTTCAGTCTACGTATTTCTAATTTTTCCCATAGAAAATAGGGAAAACTGCCATGGTAACAAGAGCAAAATAATAGTACATTTCGTAACTAGTGCGGACTAACGGCCTTTTTGAAACGAGCGTAATGTTTTTGTAACGAGTCGTAGGTAAGGGCACCCACGGCTCATTACAAAAACATGGCGCGAGTTTCAAAAAGAAAAGCCGTCAGTCCGCAGGAGTCACGAACGATACTTTTCAGAACAAAATCATAAATGGCTTGATTTCATTGCCTCCATGGAAAAATGCAAAATCACGTTGAAGTGGAAATAATTATAAAATCACATGGGAGTTGACTTGAGCTGAGGCAGACTCTTTCAAATAATTGTAGAAGTCGTCACAAACATGCTGGCGCCTTGTAGCGATGGCCTAATATCTTGAGGGGAGGTGAACCAGAGTCAGTTTTGCTCTTGTTGTCGTCTTAAGCAATCGCTTACTTTTTTATTCCGAATTAAATATATTTTTGTCGGGCATATTTCCTATATTTGTACTTTTACTTTTATATAAAATATACTCTTTCAAATTTGAAAGATCTGGATTTATTTATCCTTAAAACGTTTTGAGTCGGTGAAGGTACGCATGAGCTCTGCTGCATTTTTGTTCTAACGAGCGTGAATGCGAAAAAGTATAATGTGCGAGGCGATAGGAACACGATAGGAATAATATTCGTTAGAAACATCGACTCACTAATCCGCCATGAATTCTCTTTCTATCTTTGTCTACCACGATCTCTCTCTAGCCAACTCTAGCGTTACGAAAATACTGGGAGCACGCACAAACGAAGCTCTTTTTTGAACTCTACGTCACGCCATGCTAACTAAACCCTATTTTGTAACTCATCCAACGCACCGCCAGACGCCGCTCAAAATGTGTACTTTTGCGTTTGTCTATGCATGAAAACACGCCACTTTTATGATTGCGTTCTGAATAAATAAATTCGCATTCACAGTTTTATATATATTACAGTAGCACACATTGTAAATTTCATACATTAAACATACAATTGGATATTAATATTAAATTCTAAGCTGAAACAGGAAAAATCAAGGAGGAAGACTTCTTACCTTGTATCATTAAGCTTATGTTTTCAAGAAAACTCGAATTTCCAACCCATTCACCGCTACTTTTGGCTTCCTAGGTTAAGAGTACCAATTCTTGGCAACCCCGCCCCCCATTGTTGGCTCCCTTCTCTGATTTCATAGATAATACATTTTTTAGCATGTTTTGCTTCAACTAATTTAATTCTACTACCATTTTTACATATAATCCATCTATTGGTTATTCAGTGCAATGAAGTATTTATCCAAAATAAAATAAATTTATTTCGGTTTTTGGCATGCTAATAATAGGGCTAAGGTGCCAAGAATTGGTGCTCTCACCCTATAGCTTTTGAATACCAAACATGCATATTTTCATAAAATATGAAATAAGTACACGAGAACAGAGCCGGAGCGGGGCGGGGGCGGTGTCTTGAAAAGTCCACGTTTGCCCACAGGGGGGGGGGGGGCAAAAGTGATGAAAACTTATCCACGTGGTATACGGATGGCCCCTTGACACATGGATCGGAAAGGTTTAAAGATTGAGAACTTTCTTCGGTTTGTTTGTGATTAAATCGGTTTGATTCTGACATGGACAAATATTCGATCTTGGGAATCGTTAAGTATTTGCTCAAGAGAACAACGCCCAAATGAAATTGTTGAAAACTATGTTCACACAGAATTACACAACTAATTTCAAGAAACAATAATTTCCAAAGATAACTAAAAAATAGATCGAAGGACGAAAACACGCGCGCTCAATCTCGTGAAATAAAACAGGCAATCGGGTCCCTCTTTATTTGGCCGCGCAAAAATGTTGCTTTTCTCTTCTTCAAAATCTACAATCCTTCAAAATAATTTGTCGAATTTAAAACTGTTCTTACCTTCCTAGAATTAAATAATAATTAATAACTAGGAAATTGCCCTGCATTTCTTTAGGCAAAACAAATTACAGCATGTTTTTTGTCGGATTTAGAAGTTCAAGGAAAATGTCCTTTCAACGACACGTAATGTTTTCTACGTGATACATATTTAGACTGACGCAAACAAGATTTCTTTCTCAGCACGTTCGCAACATAAATATGTCTTTTGAATGCTGCCCTAAATTTAAATAAGATTTTAATCAAAATACGATTTGAATGTAAATTCAGAATCATTGCTCCGTTTTTTCAGTTACGATTTGATTGCTCTTGGATTATCATGCAGAATAAAATAATATTTTTCAAATATATTTAAAAAAGACCCTGACATCCTTTTACCATCCCATTAATTGCATGAGATTATCTTTCCGACAGAAAAGGGGGAATTGAATGATACATATTATATAGCCACGTTAGTGTGTATCTTTTAAAGGGCAATGTTGATATTTTTTATGTTAGACTAGGATCACCAAAATTTCGCACACAAATTTTCGGCGAGACGACACTTCGTTTAGAATAATCTTATCCCAAAAATTTAAAAACATTGTTTGATTTTATTTTGTTCCTCCAGTTCAGTCGTCTGCGAATAAATTATGGTGCCACGTCCACGTATAAGCTCCTTCATTTGGAAGGTCGACATCCACACGCATCCATATGTGAATTTTACCTCTCTTCGCAGAAGCTCAGTCGCATAAGAACCTTCACTCAGAAAGTAACATTCAGTTACGCCTTCAGAGCAGCGACGCAGTGAGAAGTAAACATTTATTCGTCCAAGAGAAAATATTCTTGAAAAAACGCGCGTGAATTGTAAGATTGAATTACCCCACACAAAACAGTAACCAGTAATGTACTATATAACCGTTTAAGTGAATAAATATGGCATAATTAACTAAATTAAATGATAATAAAAAAATGTATAATTCAAAAGAAATCAATTTTTCAAAATTAATTAGAGTGTTATAATTGATCATTGCCTAAAGTTAATCAATTATTATGCAAAAGGGTTGAAATTATTGTATGTAGAAACATTTTTATTTAATTGCAAAATTTCAATTAAGATTTACTCTCTAAATTAAAATCAGTGAAAAATAAGTCACTGAATCAAATCTGTAAGAATTTCCACTGATTCCAATAGCTGGAAACAGGTAATGTATCAAATAAGTAAGGATTTCCACAAATGAACAATAAAATGTAATTCAAATTTAGAGAGTAGTTATTATTGTTTTCATTTCGAAAACTTTTGAGTTCACTTAAACAAAAATTCCAACTTTAAGCGATGCACTTTAAATCCGCAATATCTACGTGTATAGTTGAACGTTTATCATAAGGACAACCGTGGAATTTCACTGGGAGCGGTATGTACCATATATTATATATGAGAAATTGATTATATATTTTTTCATTCAACAGGCTATTCAAACATGTCCTGGAAACCAACAAATTTAGTGAATCTTGTGATTTCATGCATATTCAGTGACACAAGTGAGTGCTATAAAATCTTATTATCTGCAGAAGTAAAATATTATTTTGGGATTTTACAAATTCTATTTTATTATCAATAAATGTAGACATTTGCACTAAAAACTGTAATGAGGTCAACAATTATTTTTTTTCAAAGGGTGATTTTTATGTCTAGGGGGGCATTTTCCAATTTTTCTGCAGTCTTTCATTTTATTATCTTTTTGAAGGGTAGTTTAGGATTTTTCTACGAGCCGAGAAAAAGCTCATGAGTCGAAAAATATCACGGACGGAAAAAATCTTGCGAGCTAAAAAAATCTCACAAAACTTGTGAAATAAGTAACGAATATTAACAAAAATAATATTAATATTAGAAGGAATTTATGCTTTAATAATAATAATTATATAGATTTCAATTTCCATTCGATCTGAAGTTTTTTTTCTCGTAATTAGAAGAAATTTAATTAATAGGAGACATCTCAGAGAAAATTGTTTAATTTATTATATTTTTTTCTTCTGCGTGAAATTTATAAAAAAAAAAACCATTTAAACAAATTTTGTTTTCCTGTATATCAAGGACTTCCATGTTTCTCAAATGTAGTGCGAGTTTCAGAGCCCTGCGAGCCGCGCGAGATACTTTCGGGTCGGGTCGAGCTTGCGAGCTTTTACACAGCCCTAGAAGTTTGTTTCTCTGGGTGACAGAATACACTCCTAAATATTGTAGGATTTGAAAAATTTGTTTATAGGTTGCGAACATCAAATTGACGTTGTCTCCAATAGAAAAAAAAATTATTTGGCGCTGATAAAATTCATAAAAAGTATGATCTCTTAAGAACATTCAAACGTAATAAGAGCATTATTATAGCTCTAAACATTTTTTGTGAGTACTGCCAAAATTCTGCGCAGATCCTCGCAGAAACCAGTCGAACCTTTTAGCATCACATAAGAACAAATGCAGCGACATGCGAGCCTGCCACCGGCCACATTGCGCAACCCACGTAAATCGAAACGCGCTTTCGCAGCTGAATACAGTAAACACGTATATGAATTTTAGTATACAGGAACTATGAAATTCATACACGTAAAAGAAACTTACTGTACGCTCAATAAATTTGGTATACATATAAGTTCATAAAAGAAATTTAGTATACGTAAGTATACTAAAATTACAAACTGTAATGAATTTAGTAAACGTATAAGAACTTTAATATGCCCGTGTATCCTAAAATTGCGAACATTTCTAACAGTGTGGGACCTTTCCCATACAATAGGGGGAAAATATATGATAGATGAGATGAAAAATTTCAAACCTGGGCACCAGAAATAGTATATTTCAATACGAGAGGCCAAATCGCCCGTGAGGACTCGAGTGTCGAACACTATTTTTCTTTATAGAATACTATGCAAAACCCGAAATATTTAGACTTGACGAAAAGTTGGGGGAAGGGGCCTGGGGCGAAGTACCAGTGGGGCCGAGGGGCGGAGCCCCCGTCAAGACAAAAAAATATCTCCCAAAATGTTTCTCTTTCCTGAAAACAAAAGAAAATATAACTCGTCGCAACCGTTTCTTCATTTATGAAAACTTTCAAACAGATTATGAAATGTATCTTGTGCCTTATATTAACATCTGTAACAGTCTTTTGCTAGAACTATTTTATACTTTAAGAATATTATCAGGATTATCCACAACGTAAATAATCATATGTTGACGGTTACAAACTATTTCTTATTTTCAATTTTTATCACACACACACACACGCACACACACACACACACACACACACATATATATATATATATATATATATATATACACTTTTTTGGCACATTAACTTTGGAATACATTTTTTTTCCATTGACCATTGTGAACGATATTGATGGTGCAATTGTGTAAGTGATAAACACATGCATTCGTTTTTCCTGGATTGAAAATATTATCTTTATCCATGGGTGTTGAAATTCTCTCATCTTTTAACGCTGATGAAATTGACGATTGAGATTGTGCTGCAACTGGTAGATTTAATAATCGAGATTTTTTTTTGGAGTTCCTTCCATTTCCATTAATTCTGTGATTTTCGAGAAAATTCTTTTCTTATTATTGTCCGAATCTCCCAGGTATCCTGCTGCGACTGCAGAGGATTTCCAGCCACCATGCCTTTTTAGCTCTGTTATATCAGCACCTGCATTGACTAATAATGTCGCTGATGTGCGCCGAAAACTATGGCCTGAGAACGAATCGCGGGATTCGGCTTTTGGAGAAATGCAGCAATTTTTTAGACATAATGCCTATTTTATAAATCCCAATCACTTGATTACAACATTTTCCTTTCTGATAGTTAATCAAAAATTTATTGTTGCTCACATTTGCTGGAAGCAGTGCTCGTTATTTGTTAACTATATTGCGCGATTCTTCCAAAACTACAAATGATTTTGGAGATCCATTTTCCGTCTTTGGAAGGGAAAAAAGCAGAGTATTGTTGTCCTCTGTAACATCATCTGTGAGTATATTGTGAATTTCCTCCCGTCGTAATCCACCAGCCATTCCCAAGATCAAAATAACCTGTAAAAAATACATTACAGTTCCTTTTTTATATATATTTCAAAAGTTTCATGATTTAAAGAGATTTCAAAAGATTAAGAAAGATTTCAGAAAATTTTTTGAGATTTCGAAAGTTTCTACAAAGGTGTAAAGAAATTTGAAGAAATTCAGAGAAAATCAAAAAGAGTTCAAGAAATTTTAAAAGATTGTATATAGGTAATACATTTACTTTAAAAAAGGATTTATTTTTATTATATTTCAAGACGTACCTTTTCAACCGAATGGGCCTCATCAGGAGCATGTGTACAAAACTCAGTTTTATCGTTGGCTGTGAAAATTGACGCTTTTTTTGGACAGTATCTTTTTGCTTGTTTCTTCATAAATGAATTAACTTTCTCCCACGGTTTAATGTTGATATTCTCGTAAGCAAGTAAAGTGCTTTTCAGCATTGAATATCTAGAACAAACTGTTGGTGGTTTTAATTTATTTTCTGCGCAGACAACTTATTGACCTATACCAACATAACCTCTTCACGCATATCCTTTTGTACAACTCCTTTCTCACTTCGCCATTGTACAAATTTTTCATATACAGCCATGTATTTAGCTTTTGATTTTTTTGGCAACAAGTCCAACACAATGTTGTCTGCTTCCTCTATCATTTTTTGTAGGCCATCGAAACTTGCAACGCTGTCTTCGTCAGCGAAATCCATTTCTATTATTTTTTTGCCGTTTGCACCTTAGCTTGTAATAAACTCTTTAATCTCTTCATGCAATGAATTACTTGAACGAAAATGAACGAAAACAAACTCACCCAAAATGATCTTCGCATAGTAACCGTTTACGACTCTAGATGGTAACTGGTGGCCAAAATGTTTTGATAACCGTGGAGACCATTTTGCTAACCGGTGACAGCGTTTTGGTAATCGATGTTGGGGATTTTGCTCATTGCTTTAGCGCACAGGATATTTTCAAAAATTATTCAAATTCCTAAAAAATTTCAAATTTTCTAAAATATCCAAAATTTTCATATTTTTCAAAAGATATCAGATGAGCAAATATCAGCCGGCTCAGTAAAATCTTGTTAACCGGCGTTAAAAGTGAATTGTAACGATTCGACTCGCCACGTCAGACCTCCCCGGTGATACATGATAATCGGGGGGCACGGAACTCGCAAATCATGCCCTTGGTGTATAAAGTATAATGTGCACCATGGAACTACGTCGGTCATTACGCCTTGTGTGTTTGCAATACTCGTCTCCGCCTCGCGCTCGTCTACGACTTGTATTGCAAACTCACTCGCGGCGTATAATGACCGACTTAAGTTCCTTGGCGCACAATGTACTATTAAACTAACAGTTTCCTTTAACAAGACTTTTAATGGTTTCTTCGTCACTAAAATTTTATAAAATAGCAATATACATAAATATGAGGAAAAAAATATAATAGATAATCCTGAAATTGAAGTTGAGTACGTTTTCTCTCACAATTCTTACAAATATTCGACAAATTAATCGTAATAATTGCTGTTTTATACACGGAAAAAATAAGTCTTGAAACATTTCGTAGATTAGTGTTAGACTTCAGGACGGGCCATCATTTTCATGAAGTCTCGTATACTTTCTATAAAGTGCTCATACATTTTCATGAAAAAATAAAGAAAATTCATGGAAGTTTTCAAGCGCAGTCAAGAAACAACAGGCTTGGAATTCTTATAAGACAATTTTCAAAAAAAAAATGCATACAGTCATGAAGTGGCTATAAAATAATTTCATATTTGCAAAGACTTGGATTGAATAAGTGCGTGATTCAAAAACTAAGAACTCGAATACAAGTCAGAAAAACAGTCCATGACTGTCTGCGAGAATTTTCAGAGGCGCGCTCAGTGGGGCTCAGAGACAAATTCACATTGCTATGAGTAAAGTAGACACTGGATGATGATTCAGTGCTTCCGAAACTCGCATCTTTATTCACTGCGCGTGCGTCAAGTCGATAACTAAATTGGTTACCATTATTTAATTGCAAAACGCATAAAGATATTAAGATATTAATTGTAAACAAATTTTACAACTGGTTGCATAAAGGATTTAAATCTCCAAGATTTAGATGAGCTGAAAAATGTTATTCACTTGCTACCTTATTCTGCTAGATATCAAATCCATTTAACAAAGTTGCACGATTGTTTCTTAAATGAACATTTACAGGCTTCACAATTTTCAGTGATATTAAGTATTCCTAAGTCTTTCTCAATCTTCGCGATATTACTTATAATACACTTATTTCTATTCTAAATAAATTAGAAGATGGCTATTATTACATTGCAAGAAACTGGATGTAAGCAGATTTTATTTTCAAGTTCGTATTTCTGTATATACAATTTTTATAAAAATATTGAAATAAAATATAAGAATGTGTCTGATAATAGAATAAAATGTGTTTGTTTTTCATTACAAAAACATTTAGATAATTGCCATCTTCTTATTTATAATTTTAATGAATAATAAAAAGTTGCTTAGAAGTTAATCGAGTCAACACTAATACTTCTTGAAACTTCTTTCTTTTAGAAAAAAAATGCTTAGTAGAATCGAAATATCTCGGTTATTTTTTTCAAAAAAATACACAACCATTATTTAAACAATTTCCTTATTTATTTTACAAAATTTATTATTCTTGTATAGAATCTAAAATAATTTTCGTGTATTGTTGTTGAAATTCTTATTTTTCATAAAAAATTTCATTTAAAATAACCATTTTTTAATAACAATCTATAAAAAGTATTTCTGAATCTATCTTAATATTTCTTTCATCTTTTAAGAGTGTAAACGCAAGTGAGTTTTTTCCTAAGTTTAACATTTTGTTTATCAATAATTTATAGATATGATTTGGTAAATATATCAGTTTTATTGAAATAAATTTTTTATAACGCTGCAACTTAGAAACAGTGCGTCTCACAAAAAGTGCACCAGGGACAAAAAGTTTGATTTTTTGTTGACTTGTTATCAATTTCTTCAATCTGGAATCAAATTCTTTAATTTAAAAAATAAGAATAACTCAATTTAATTTTTAAACAGAAATTTTATCATTTGCCGTAGTATGTACTATGTAAATATTTATTTATACTACGAACGAAATTTTCTGAAAAAAATTTCCATTACATGGATTTCATTTTTTTTCCATAGAATCGAACGGTGCAATTAGTTTTTATGTTATATCTCACAAATTCGAAAAAATTATTTAAACAATTTTAGTTTAAATGAAGAAAAATTTATTTTTTCACGCAAAATTATCCCTTGGTAAAGAAATAATTTTCCGTGAAAAATTATATTTTTCCACTAAAAAAAAATCCGCCCGCTTTGCGGGCACATTCTCATCGCGCGCGGCTCGCTTCGCTCGCAAGTTTGAGCGCGTCTAGGGCGCGCACCTGTCGGTTCTCGCGCTTCGCGCTCGATTGAGTATTCATTTCGCGCTTCGCGCTCGGACACATTTACCTGACGCTTTAAGCTTGGTTCCTCTAGGTTTTCGCACTTCGTATGCTCGCTATTGCGCGATTCGCGAGCTAATACTCTCTTAGTAAACTCCATCGTCATGACTTGCTTTTGGTTTAATTACGACAGTTTTACATAAAAAGAACTAATTTACTTACGGTTCTCTCGACCTTAAGGAACACATTCTCATCAAGACACTCGCGCTTCACGCTCGATATTTGGTAGTCGCGCTTCGCAACGACTATATGTTATGTTCTATGTTCTTTAGATAAAAATGATTGAATTTGTATTTGATATCAAATGAAGAGGGGAATTCCATTACTTCAGCGTATATTTCCGTATCTTTCTAAGAAATCATACAATTTGAAAGATTTTTGCCAACTACTTGCAAAGGGGACAAAAAAAGTATCTAAGACGTTTTTGGAACATGTATATGATAAATTTTAAAATGGTTATTGAAAAATGGACATTTGACAAAAACCGGGGGGTGGGAGGTCAAATCTTACACAAATCTAATACCTTCTCTGGATGAGAATGTAAAAATCCAAATTTTCTAGTACCGAGAGCATTAATGATAGTTATTTTATTGTTTTAATGGTTAGAAATAGTATTGAGAACATAAAAACAATGAAGTGTTCTGGAAAAACACACACGAGATGAAAAATAAATGAAATAAGCAAAGTTTTGATGAGAATGTGCCCACTTATCGGGCTGATTTTTTCACTGTTAATGTTCTTTTTTACGCCTAAAACAAAAACTACACATCCCATCGAAAAGTGACCAATAACAAATTTGTAGATCTTTTTTTTTTTACGCACAAATTTTGTTGGATCATCATTTGTCGTATCTTGCATAGTTTGATCGTAAAATTGAATTTTTGGATTTTTCATTATTTTTTGTGCAATGAAAATGTGAAATTTCGATTTAAAAAAAAATTCAAAAAGTCGTTATGACGATCTTGTAGGGCGTGCAAAAAGAAACATTTTTCTTGCCTTGACTTTTTTCCGTATCGTGCGTTGTTTGGCTGAAAATGTTAATTTTCGTTTCTTCTTTTGGATTTTGAAAATGCTATAACTCTGGAAATTTTCATTTTATCGAAAAATTTTATGGGAACAGATTATTGGAATTTCCGAGTACTATGAACAGCCGCACATATAATTTTCAAATTTTGAAAAAAAGTGGTCTCGAAAATTTTCAAAATGCTCTTAATTTTTTAATTTTCAGCCAAAATGGCTGGCTAACGAACTTGACCTTCATTTTAGGACACTTGAAGAGTATACCAAAGCCCAATCCAATCTGTCAATTATTTCGAAAGTTATCGTGCTAACAAAATAAAAATCTACATACATACCCACCCACATACACACATACACACATACATAAAGACAGACAGACACATTCGCGAAAACCTGTTTTTTGGGTTCAGGGGGTCTCAAAACGTGGACATTTGACAAAAACTGGGGGGGTCAAATTTTACACAAATCTAATACCTTCTCTAGATGAGAATGTAAAAAAATTGTTTAAACAATTTGTTTATTTTGTTATGCAAAGTCAGTCTTGCAGCAAGTTGTCTAATTCGCAGTCCTCACTAAAATTTTTTTTACCTGGCCACGCAGTCTTCAGCTGTAGCAGAACGCCAAGATTTTTCACTGTGTTTTCAGCCCGATCGATTAGCCGAGGGGCTTGCGCGGTTATGAATGAGTTGCGTTAGTCGCGTGTCTAGGATAGGTAGTTCGAGTCCCCGCAGCGTGCGTCCGATTTTTTAGAGCGTAAAAAGCGAGCGATTGATATAAGTAATAATTGTGTGTGTTATAATAATATTTAAATAAATATATAAGTTGAAGATAATAATATTATAAATTTAAAAAATAATTTTTTATTTTTTATTAGCATAAATGGCCAGCTTGACAGTCTACGAACCCTTCCTTGACTGTCTTTGAGAATTTAATATTGGAGTGTTGAACGGCTTACAAATTTTTCTGAGATATTTTGTTGATGGAGTCTAGGAGTGCTTCACTGACTATGCTGGACGCAATTTAAGAAGTCTTTTATTTCTTCAAGCACTATTTGCATGATTTTCCAATACGATATCTTCAAATTTCCAAAT
>CAKNXH010061801.1:434-21392 GCA_932178445.1 Andricus quercusramuli | reverse complement strand
CATCGTTGCGAATGGCAGAGATCCTCTCCTAAAGATGGTCAGAAACCACGAGATGATTGGCGAAGGAGCGTTCCTTTACAAAGCCGCGGAGCAAGCTGCCGAGACCCTTGGCCAGAATTTCAACATCAGAAGTGAGGAAAGTGCATTACTCCATCTAGGTGCTTCACGTCTAAAAGTCGAAGTAAAGAAAGCAGAGGTTAGAAAATTTCACCATGAGCTACTCGACAAGCATATGCACGGAAACTTTCACAGAAATGTAGAAAAACAATCCTTGTCAAAGGAGCAAATTTTTGCTTTCCTCAAATCATCAGGGCTCAATTCAGGTACAGAGGGCTTTATTTTCGCATGCCAGGACGGTGTAATCTCCACCTTAGCATACCGCGCCCGCATTTTATGTCAAGAAGTTCCCAGTGATAGGTGCAGAGCGTGTCATGCACACGCTGAGTACCTACAACACATACTATCGGGGTGTCCGACCCACGAAGGAACAACGTATATCTATAGACATAATGCGGCCCTAAGAGTACTTTATTACCACCTTTGTCGCTCTTACGGTGTTGGTCGCGACCCTGCCCTGCCGAACGCTCCAAGGGATATAGAGTCAATTGTCCGAAACGAGAAGTGCCAGATTTTCTGGAACTACGATTTTCGGGCAGCAGTCTCCGTTGCGCACTCGAGGCCTGACATTGATCTCCAAGACTTCGAGAAACGAACGATATTCGTGATCGAATTCTCGACTCCGTCCTAATACAACGTCACTGCAAAGGAGAAAGAAAAAGAGGAGAGGTATCAAGACCTTAAAAGAGAGCTGCAAGGACTGTACCCAAAATATTCGGTACGAGTAATTGTCCTTGTGATAAGTGCTCTCGGAGGTGCTAAATTATCACTGGTTCTTAACCTTAAAGCCATACCCGCGTGCCAAAAATAGGCCAAGGCACTTGCGAGATGGATGCAGAAAGCTGGCATCCTTGGGTCGCTTCGTGTCCTCAAGACACACGAGGGTTTCGCCGGCCTGTCGTTGTGATTTCGTCGTGCCCTGTGACCACCCATCTCACGGAGGTGAGACGTGGCCATAGGTGTATTTTACCGCGGTTCTACTGGGGGCTATTGACATTTTCTTTTTAGATGGCAGTTGCTCTTAGTGGTACCCTGCGGTGGTTGTTTAACTTTTTCTTTAATTATATGTGTGTGTGTGTGTGTGTGTGTGTGCGCGCGCGCGCGCGCGCGTGTGTGTGTGTGTGTGTGTGTGTGTGTGTGTGTGTGTGAAAATAATATATATAGATGGTAAATTGACATACTTCAGACCAAAGAAAGTAGATTAGTTGTTAAAAACCTTTATTCATTTCAGCTGCCAACGTTTCGAAAACGGTTCTTTTCCTCCTCAGGACATAAAGTTTAAGTTAAATTCCGAAGTTCGTCAAACATCTTAATTATTATTTAAGATTCCTTTTCCTCATCTTCATCACTTAAAGAGCTTCATTTTTCTCTTGAAATTTTGTTTACTTCCTTAGAAAACTTTAAAATTGTTTAAATTCTTCAAATTCATACTTTCAAAAAAATTAATAATTTTGATAATTTAGTCGTAAAATCAGAGACTTCACGACTTTTCTGTTCCATTTTTGCGAAGAGAAAATTGAAAAAAATATATATATTTTTTGTTAAGGGTTGAACAACCACCGCAGGGTGCCGTGGGTCGGACACCCCGATAGTATGTGTTCAGGTACTCAGCGTGTGCATGACACGCTCTGCTCCTATCACTGGGAACTTCTTGACATAAAATGCGGCCACGCCCTGACGGACCCGCCGAACGCAAACATTACGCTACAGCGTAACGGTAAAGTAATGCTAAAGTAATGGTAAAGTAATATGGCATTATAATTAATAAAGGAAACAAAATTAATATGTAAACTGTTGCAATTATAATAAAACGTTGAAATTTACGTTCAACGGTCATGCCGCAATTGCAACAAGTTGCTTTTGCAGCATTAAAAAATAAAAAAACATAGTGACCGTCATTGCAGTCGGGCCCCTGCATATTGGCAACCCGCTAACGTGGCTTTAAGTGGGTTGCCAGTCTGCAGGGACCCGACTTGCATGACAGCCACTTTGTTTTTTTATTTTTTAACGCTGAGAAAGCAACTTGTTGCAATTACGGCATGACCATTTAATGTAAATTTTAACGTTTTATTATAATTGCAACAATTTATATATTAATTTTGTTTCCTTTATTAATTATAATGCCATATTACTTTAGCATTACTTTAGCATTACTTTACCGTTACGCTGTAGCGTAATGTTTGCGTTCGGCCGGTCCGCCAGGGACGGTATGCTAAGTTGGAAATGACATCGTCCTGAAATGCGAAAATAAAACGCTCTGTACCTGAATTAAGCCCCGATGATCTGAGGAAAGCAAAAGTTTGCTCCTTCGACAAGCACTGTTTTTCTATATTTTTGTGAAAGTTTCCGTGCATTTTCTTGTCGAGTAGCTGTTGTTGAAATTTTTCAACCTCTGCTTTCTTTACTTTGGCTTTTAAAAGTAAAGCATCTAAATGGAGTAGAGCACTTTCCTCACTTCTGATGTTAAAATTCAGGCCAAGGGTCTCGGCCGCTTGCTCCGCGGCTTTGTAAAGGAACGCTCCTTCGCCAATCATCTCGAGGTTCCTGGCCATTTTTGGGAGAGGATCTCTGCCATTCGCAACGATGTAAGCTGTACTTAGAACAATTCGGTTATGAAGACACTGGAGATTCAGAAGTCCGCGTCAGTATCCATATGCATTATCTTACGTGTAGTGATATCCAGGGCCTTAACCCTTGTGTTGCCACCCGGGTACCCAGGTACCCATCGGCATACGTTTTGTTAAATAACTTTTTTTCTAATAAAGGTAGGCCGAATGCTGCTCGAATCTACATGATTGAACCGATTCTCTATCAAAATTTGTATTGCACATATTTTTAGAAATTTTTTAGCTTGAAATATTTTGAAATTGAAAAAAAGCGCGGCTGAGCCACCTGGGTGCCCGGGTACACCGACACAAAAAGCATGATTCTCGTACAGTATATCATGAAAATAAAGTTTGTTATCTACTATAATAAAATTGATGTGAACTTGAGAAGTTAGCTAACGTTAGGTCTTTTACTGCACTCTTATTGGTTGACTCTGAGAATTGAACATAGCAATGTAAAAGTCCGCGAAATTTGAAAATATAAAATGAGAAGAAAACTATCATCAAATAAAATTAAACAATTACTATCTTGACATAATAGAATTGTATACGAAAGTTAATTCACATTAATCAGATTAATTTGATTTAATTGCACAAAAAAGAAAATACAATATTTTGATTATGATTCACAAGAAGAGAGAGAGAGAGAGAAAGAAGGTGCGCGCACGTGCGTGTGCTGTGTCCGCAAAGATGCCAATATTGGGGGCCGCGTGCTGATTGGCTGCAGTTGGCGCGCAATTCAAAATAGGTATTCAAAATCGCTTTATCAGAAGATTACATCAGACGATTCGGGCATTCAACTGCCACAATGAGAGCTTATTCTCAAATAAAAGAGATGTTAGAGAAAAAGGATTGGGATCTATCGACATTTCCCGAAATGGTGCAAATAACAACGGAATTCGAAGAAGTAGAGCACGAGCAACTTTTGCAAGAAATATCGATTGGACACAACCAATACGATAAACTGAATGTCAAACAGAAAGAAATTGTAGATTTGATTCTCCGAGTCGCAGAAGGATGTCATATTTTCGGTAAATGTTTTTACATTGACGGACTAGGAGTATCAGGAAAAACTTTTGTTTATAACTCTGTTCTACTTATTGAAAGGTCAAAGTAAAAATATTTGCACGATGGCCTTCACCGGCATTGCTGAATATTACTTCCTCATGGAAGAACAGTGCACAAAACTCTTGGTTTGTCGGTGCCTCTATTTGCGGACTCGACTTCCCACATTTCAGCTCAGTCAAAAGAACGGGGTGCACAGTCTTCCCCTTTTTTTCTTAGTTTCCCCTTTTTTCTTGAAATTCCCCTTTTTTCCCCTATTCTCAAAAAACTTCCCCTTTTTCCCCTTTTCTCTTTAAATATACGATACTTGAAATTGTAACCATTATTGAATAATAATTGAAGCAATTATAGCACTTGAAAAAATTATTTATGAATAAATAAGGTATACGTTTCAAGTGTTGACCATTAAAAAAAAAATACTCTTAAAAAAAATGTTTAAGCAAGTTGAAAATATGAAAACTGGAGACAGAAGTTATTATCCAATATAAAATTGAAACATTTACAAAATATATAGCACTTTTTAAATAAGTATTACAAGATTAACAAATTTTAGTTGAAATGTACAAAGTTAAATACCTAATTGAAAAATGGAACATTCCAAATTCATCAACTGCAATTTTTAATGTTCTAACTTAAGCCATTTTTAATTTTTTTAAATCTTTGCTTGAAAATTTGACTATTGTTGAAACTTTTTTTTTCGTTGAAAATTACTTTTTTTAGACTCACAATTGAACTATTTCATTTGTATTTGAAAATTGATCTTTTTTTGTCGGAAATTCAACTATTTGGTTGCAAGTTCATGAATTTCGTTAAAAACTGTAATTTTTGGCAGAAAATTGGTTAAAAATTTAACTGCTTGTGTGAAAATATATCTTATTTGTTGAAAAACTGTCTTTTTGGTTGAAAATCAAACTACTTTGTTACAAATTCATTTTTTCAAACTGAAAATTGCAATTTTTGATTGAGAATTATTGTTTGTATTGAAAGCTTATATTTTTTAATTCAACTGTATTGTAGAAATTTCTTTTTTTGGTTCAAAAGTTCAATAATTTTGTAGAAAATTGTTTTTTTTTTCATTTAAAAATTAGTTTCTTGAAATGAAAATGTAGCAATTCCATTTTTGGTTCAAAGCTGATATTTTTTATTTGGAAAACTCAACTATTTGGTTAAAAATTTATGTAATTTTTTAAAAATTCGACCTTTTTTGTAGAAAATTAATCTTCTTGCTTTAAAATTCGACATTTGGAATGCAATTTTTTTTTCTTTATTGACTAAAAAATATTTTTTGTTTGAAAACTCAACTCTTGTTGAAAATTCGTGTTTTTCTGGATTAAGGATTTAACTGTTTTATAGCAAATTTGAATTTTTCCTCGAAAATTGAACAGTTTGGTAGAGAATTCAACTAACTGGTCGAACTTTGAACTACTTTGTTGAAAATTCATAATTTTAGTTAGTTTTTGTTTGTTTGTTAAGAACTAGGTATATAACTGAAAACTTCGATGTTTGGTTGAAAATTGACGTTTTAATTAAAAATTCATATTTTCGTATTGAAAAATCAACTGCATTGTATAAAAGTCTTCTTCCAGGCTTCAAAATTCAACAATTTGGGAGAAATTTCATTTTTTTCAATTAAAAATTAATTTTTGGAACGAACATATAACTATTCGATTTTTGGTTAAAAACTGATGTTCTTTATTCAACAATTCAACTATTTTCTTTAAAGATTATCTTATTCAATGAAAATTTAAAATTGCGAAATTTAAAGATAAATTTTTTGCTCAGTTACAATTTTTTGGAAAATGTGCAAAAACATGTTTTTTTTTATTGAGTCATATGCACACATTTTTAAAGAAGTTGAACATGTCAAACCTGAAAGTTATTCAGCTTGAACCAAAGAAACCTTTTTTTATTTTGCTTTTTCGGAAAAAAATTTTGTCGTAAGTTAGGATTTTTGGGTTTTAATATCTTTTTCGCGATTTTGGAACGTTATAAACACGAAAAAAATGTTTCTTATGACTAAAAAATCATACCATGTTTCTTTGGTTCAAGCTCACGCAATTTCAGGTTCAAATCAATCCAAAAATCATGTTTTTGTATATTTCAAAAAATTTTTAAATAAGGCAACATTTTTTTTTATTTGAACAAATCTTTCATTGTAAATTTAAGAAAGAGAACAGAAGATATTAACCGATTTCAAAATGTTTTCTTTACTTGTTTTGGATGTCGCCCCAGAAATTGTTATCCCTCAGCTCAAACGATTCGATTAATTTTTAGCATTTCTACTTCGCTCTACTGAAGAGTTTATTTTTAAATTTACATTGAAAGTATTAATTATAGTAAGGATGAAATGACAAATCTGGGGAAAAAACATTTATGAGAACGATGTTAAACATATCAAAAGTTTGTATTTAACTAATTTTATTTTTTTCTCTCACTTTTTTATATCACTCCGGATGGATTTCGAACGATCTAAGTACATCCAATTTTTAAAAATAAATCTTTAATGGCAGAAATCATTGAAAAATCCTTGAAAATTATTTTGAAATGTAACATGTCTTACAATAAGATTGTTCTTTTCGACATATGAAAATAAATGTTTAATCTTTCCCCTATTTTCCCCTTTTTCGTGAGAAAACCACCCTATTTCCCCTTTTTTCAGCTCCTTTTGCGCTGTGCTCCCTGAAAGAAGGAAAAAGATTCAAAGAAGTAGACGTATTCATTTCGGACGAAGCACCGATGGCACCACGTTTTTCACTCGAAGTTTTGGACAGAACATTGCGTGATTTCATGTCAAATGATTTGCTATTTGGCGGAAAGATTGTAGTTTTGGGTCGTGACTTCAGGCAATTGCTGCCCGTAAATGAACGAGTAACTCGCAGTGAAATGGTAAACTCATCAATCAAATTCAGTACTATGTGGAACTCTTTCAGAATGCACTGTTTATTGGAGAACATGCGAACTTTACCAAAAGAAAAATAGTTTTCTTAATTTCTGCTTGGTATGGGCAATGGTACTTTGAATGACAATTCGGAAAATATACCAGTATAGATAGTAAGGAAACAACCGACGACGAAGGAGACATCAATCATGAGGCCATACTGACGGAATATTTGAATACTTTGAATCGTCCGAGCTAGCCAACTCATGAATTGCAATTGAGAAAATACGCAGTGATAATGCTGATAAGAAATCTATCAAGGAAGGTACTCCAGGTGTCCCTCGTCGATTTGATTCTCCCTGATATATGTTGTAGTACTCGAAAAACTAAGTGACACGTATTTTTTTTTATCTGCGGAAAAACACTTTAAGGGGGTGAAACAACCCCTCAAAGATAGGGGTCGCAAGTGTCGATTGTATAGTTTTGTGTAGAAAAACAAAATTGATTTCGACCAAACCTACTGGGAAATTTTCCTCATGATGAAAGATGACTAACGTAATTTTCTCAAAAAATAAAAAAAAATTAAGGGGGTGAACCACCCCTACATAGCTTTAAAGTTGTGCTGAAAATGGCTAAATTCACAGGAAAAAATTTGAAAGAAATATATCTTGCACTTGAGATCAAAATAAAGTTGACGTGTTTCGCAAAAAAGAAATTGGTAAAAAAATTAATGGGGGTAGCTACACCTAGACACTTTTTATTTTATGTCTATGATAATATATACTTTTCATACACAAAAAAAATTGGGAAATTATTTTTATAACGAAGGAAGTGAAATAGAATCCATCCAACATGAATAAAAAAATTACGTGGGGGTGAACCACCCCTCAATATTTATAAATTTGCTGAAAATTGCTAAATTCATAAGAGAAAATTAAAAAATATATATATTTTGCACTGTGGACAAAAATAAAGTTGACGTGTTTCGCCAAAAGAAATAAAAAAAATTAATGGGGGTGGCTACCCTTAACCACTTTTTAGTTGGTGCCTATGATAATATATACGTTCCATACACATTGTAACATATCAGATTGTACGAATATCGCTGTAATTCGATGTTCGTGGTGTAAGAAATCATTATGTTTTAAACATTTTTTTGACGAATATCATTATTGTTCAAAGTTTGAACAATAAATCTTCGATATACTGTGTGCAACAGGTATTTTCTTCGGATTTTTCTTGCTAGATGCAAGTCTTATTTTGCAATAATTTCCCAATTTCTTTGTGTATGGAAAGTATGTATTATCATATACACAAAATAAAAAGTTTTTAGGGGTAGCTACCCCCATTAATTAGAAATTTTTTTGTTTGCGAAACAAGTGATTTTTATTTTCATGTCAAGTGCAAAATATATTTTTTTCCCATTTTTTCCTGTGAATTTAGCAATTTTCAGCACAGCTTTAAAAATATGTAGGGGTGGTTCACCCCCACGTAATTTTTTTATTCATGTTGGATGGACTCTATTTCACTTCCTTCGTTATAAGAATAATTTCTCAATTTTTTTTGTGTATGAAAAGTATATATTATCATAGCCAAATAATAAAAAGTGTTTTGGGGTAGCTACCCCCATTAATTTTTTTACCAATTTTTTTTTGCGAAACACGTCAACTTTATTTTGTTCTCAAGTGCAAAATATATTTTTTTCAAATTTTTTCCTGTGAATTTAGCAATTTTCAACACAACTTTAAAACTATGTAGGGGTGGTTCAGCCCCTTATTTATTATTTTTTTTTTTTTTAGAAAATTACGTTAGTCATCTTTCATCATGAGGAAACTTTCCCAGTAAGTTTGGTCGGAATCAATTTTGTTTTTCTACACAAAACTATACAATCGACACTTGCGACCCCTATCTTTGAGTGGTTGTTCCACCCCCTTGAAGTGTTTTTCCGCAGATAAAAAAAAATACGTGTCACTTGGTTTTTCGAGTACTACAACATATATCAGGGAGAATCAAATCGGCGAGGGAAACCTGGAGTACCTTCCTTGTAAGCATAACTGAAGGATTTTGCAATGGGACTAGATTGCTCAAATTATAAACTTTTCTACCAACGTTTTGCGATGTGAAATTTTGACAGACAGTAGAGCGGGCGAAATCGCTTATCTCAATCGGATAACACTGCACTTTGAAAATACTTGTCCATTTTCATTCAAAAGGAGACAACTTCCAGTCAAAGTAACATTTGCAATGAGAATCAACAAATCACAAGGTCAAACTTTCGATGGAATTGGAATTGATCTAAAAAAGATGTTTTCAATCAAGGACAGCTGTACGTAGCTTTTTCAAGATATCTTGGGATTCATTGAGAGTTTTCAAGAGATTTTTGCCTAATTAGAAAACTCCGTGTCTCAATATATTCGAAAACTTTGATATAATATAATATATGAATATAATGAAATGTCTACCGTAGATGAAGATTTAATTTATATTCGAGATGGAAATAATTAGGTTCGATATTTTCAATAAGTATTTAGCCTTAGAAATGGAGCTTTATTTAATTGATATATGCTTCTAATTAGATTCATTTTGTATTTGTATATATTTTCAACAGATGGCATATTGCTTCCAATTTATCTATATTTTATGAATAATTCAATTCAAAAATTCATTCAAAAATCTTTCAATAACTCTCAATTCATATTTGAATGGTTTTAAATTTCAGTGTTCTTAAGTAATAAAATAATAGAATTTCCGCGCGCGTAGCTCGCGGTATGTTCTAGTAATGATATATAAAGTAAATATGGATTATTTTATAAATAATATCAAAATATATACATTTTTAATTGTTTATTGATACAATTTACTGTCTATAATAATAATAACAATTACACTTTGCGATGTGATCGTTGAACAAAAATCATGGAGTTTTCATTTTTTACACAATAATACAAAAATATTGTTCGGAAAAATATACAGAATGAAGGTAATTCCTATTTTTACATAAATCAAATTGATTTACTTATTACAATGCAAAAATTTAGTTATTTTTGCGGTGTGTTGATCACAAACGGGCTTATTGCAGTCGACGCATGACTTCCTGGTTTTTCGTCGCTTTCTAATAGGCTGCTCGTTGCAAATGTAACACAATCAAACTACAACTTTATTTCTTCCATTTGCGGCTCGTTCTTCGTTATTTTTAATTGCCACCTCTGAAAGGAGGTTCGTTGTTTAATCCTTTATTCCATATTTGCTGCCAAGGTTTCGAAAACTAATGTTTTCCTCATCAGGACAATTTTGTTAAATTTTGAAGTATCCTCAACATCTTAAGTTTTTCAAAAGGTTTCTATTTCTCTTCCTTCGTCACTATATGAATAATTAAATAATTTGGGTTTTAATTTATATCCTTTAAGTAAAAAAATTTTTGTTGAGGTTAAAAAATTGTAACTGAAATATTTACCTTCAAACTCTTCATTTTATAGTTAAAATCTTGTTTCCATGTTATCAATGTCGTTAAATTGTTTTTAGTGATCAAAATTTAAAATTGTAAACTAATAATTTGGTCAATTTTGTTGTATGTAAAATGGAAACATAACGAACGTTATGCTCCATTTTTACAAAGAGAAAGTGAGAAAGAGAAACCTTAACAAAGACTGTACAGGTTCCTGTGCAAGTGGGGCAGGCACATTTGCAAAAAGTATCTATGAAGGATCCTGAACCCGGTGGGAACTCGCATATATATAAATAAATAAATATATATATATATATATATATATATATAAATAATGAATAAAATAATAAATAAATAATAAATAAATTTTATTTATTTATTTATAATAAATATATAAACGAATAAAAAATAAAAAATAAAAAATAAATAAAATAATAAATATATAAATAAATAATAAATAATAAAATAATAAAATGATAAATAAAATATAAAAATATATAAAAATAATAAAAAAAATATATATATATAAAAATAAAAAATATATATATAAAATGGATATGTACGCGGAGCGCTTCCTCAACCGCTGCTTGAACAAGCTGCAGACGAAGATGAAACGACATTAAGACCAACCGCAGAAAGCAGGCACCTTCTGGAAGATGATCGCAATTTCAGTACAAGGAGGAAAATCAACATGCAAGTTCCTCTTAAGCCCCAAGATCTGGCTGAAATGGATGCCTCCATTCGTGGAGATATCTCGCAAGAGTCCGACCTCTGGACCATCAATTGCTCAGTCTATGGTGCTGCGAGAGCTTTGGCTGATTCAAATCGAAGGCTGAAACCGACGATGGATCAGAAGACCAGAAGACGCTTGCATCAACTGAACAAGAAAATTGGATGGGCAAGACAGAATGCGTCCCGTGTTCAATGTGTGATTGACTACATAACATCTGGCAGACCGTTCACGGAAAGGGTTCGAAAGTTCGCTCAAGAACTAAGGACCTTGAATCACACACTGAACAAGTCAAAGCTGCTGACAATCAAGCAGCATATTGTTGACAAAATAAGGCTGTTATCTGACACAAGGAGGAGGATACAGGAGAGGGAGAGATGGAACAGGGAGAATCAACAGTTTCTTGCTGACCCATCACGCCTCTTCAGTGATCCCCCTGTTTTTGTAAAAAATCCACCCAAGCCCATGGAGGTAGAGACTTTTTGGAGAGAGGTGTACAAGATCCCGAAAACACTAGAGTTGAAAGAAGATACTGACAATATCATCCGCTTCAAGGAGTTTTGCGACAGCCTCATAAAATCTGAGGAGGAGTGCCCATCAGTCACTGCCGAAGAGGTGAAAAAAGCACTTAGAGGCACTAAGAACTTTTCCGGTGTTGGAAAAGATTGTATCAAGAACTTTTGGTGGAAGAAGTTTACTTCTATACACCAACATTTGGCCCGCATATTCACCTCATATTTAAAGTCGGAGACGCCCATTCCGCAGTGGCTGGTGTTAGGACGCACTATACTCCTACCGAAAAAAGGCAACTTGTCCAGACCAGAGAATTACAGGCCAATAACTTGTTTAAACACACTGTATTAGATCTTTACAGCTGTCCTAAACAACAGGATCGTTCGACGAATTGAGCCTGTATGGCGAGAGATGTACGAACAATGTGGGTCGAAAAAAGGTGTATCAGGCTGTCGATAGAACCTGCTAATTGACAGGTGGGTCTGTAAAGACGCTGCAGCTCATCAGCGCATCTTGTCAATGGCCTGGATTGACTACCGGAAAGCTTTCGATTCAACCTCTCATAGACTTATCATCTGTCTGTTAGAAAGCTTGAAGGTACATCCACACATAGTGAGATGCATAGAGAGATTGATGCCTCTTTGGAAAACTAGATTTACCATCTCATCTAGGAATCATCGTCTGACGACGAACAAGGTCACCTTCCAGAGGGGCGTCTTTCAAGGGGATAGTATGGCGACACTAATCAGCGTGAGCATAAGGTCAGTCATGTATTTAAATGGATGACATGAAGATCTATGCCGCAGGTAAAAGCAAACTTCAAACTGCTATAAATATCGTCAAGAACTACACAGGAGAGATTGGGATGAGCTTGTGGATATAAGTGTTATTAAACATCTTAAGACTGGAGAGACCTATACATACCTGAGCGTGCCTCAAAGCCGCATTCAGGACGTAACATCAGTGAAGGAGTCTCTCCGAAGCAGATACAAGCATCTTCTTCGACAGATTTGGTCTTCCAATCTGTCGGCGTTGAACAAGGTATCAGCGAATAACATGCTTGCCGTCCCGGTTCTACTCTACTCGTTTGGGGTGGTTCAATGGACGAAGAACGAGCTTAAGGCCCTTGATGTCACCACGCGTAAGATCATGCATATGCATAAAAGCTTGCATATCAATTCGTCAGTTCCGCGATTATACATTTCACGCCGTCAAGGCGGACGCGGACTTCTGAATCTCCAGTGTCTTCATAACCGAATTGTTTTGAGTACAGCTTACATCGTTGCGAATGGCAGAGATCCTCTCCTAAAGATGGTCAGAAACCTGTACAGGTATTTGAATATCCAGGTTCCTGTACAGGAACGTGCACAAGTTCCCTCGCAGGATCCGCGGCAGGAACCTGTATACCAGGAACCTGCGTAGCGTAGAGTATATTGCAGAAAGTAGAGTAGAGTAGAGAGTAGAGAGTAAAGAGTATAGAGAAGAGTAGAGTAGAGAGTAGAGTGAGGAGTAGAGAGAAAAGTAGAAAATGGAGAGTAGAGAGTTTTGTAGAGAGTGAGGAGTACGGGGTACAGTAGAGAGTAGAGTAGAGCAGAGTGTATAGAGTAGAGTATAGTAGATTTTTGAGAGTAGAGTAGAGCGTAGTGTATTGTAGAGAGTGGAGTAGAGGGCAGAGAGTAGAGTAGAGTAGTGAGTAGAGTAGAGGGTAGTGTAGTGTAGAGAGTAGGGTGTAGAGTCGAGCAGAAAGTAGACGGTAGAGTAGATCAGAGTGTACAGAGTAGAGAGTATAGTAGATTGTATAAAGTGGAGTAGAGTTTCGATAGAAGAATGAGTTTTGATAGAAACTAAACTACACACATCGCTCGAATCAAGACCGGCCTCGGGGGTAGACGGCCATACATGATCCAACCCACACAAGGTACTGCCAAAAAACGTTCCATTTTCGTCCAAGTCGCGCATACCAGCTATTACAGTCCAGGTTCTTCAGGTATAAAAGAACAAAAATATAGACCCGCCTCCTTACCTTTTATGTTCAAAACACCTGACCTTCTCGGAAACAAGAAATTTACGATGTAGCTGCGCACGTTTTATACCTGTTTCAGTACTATCAAGGTCACTGCACATAATTAAATTGTGATATTCAGGTAGGAATATCTTCCTAGAGTATGAATAATTAAATATTGATTGAATACATATAGTTATTTAAAGTTACAATGGATTTTTAACAACAATTTCGTGAGCGGGGTACCCCGGCACCCGGGTGGCAGATGCTGTGAGTTTTTTTGGGTGGCAAAACAAGGGCTAAGCTCGTCCTTCGTCCATTGAACCACCCCAAACGATTAGAGTAGAACCTGAATAATTTTGTTGGTTTCAAGAGAATTCTGTCAAACCTAAGAGAATTCTACTAAATTGAAGAGGATTTTACATAACTAAAGAGAATTCTACTGAATTCAAAAGAATGATACAGAATTCAAGAGAATTTCAC
This sequence comes from Andricus quercusramuli, assembly GCA_932178445.1. Taxonomy (NCBI): domain Eukaryota; kingdom Metazoa; phylum Arthropoda; class Insecta; order Hymenoptera; family Cynipidae; genus Andricus; species Andricus quercusramuli. The sequence continues at coordinate 7,553 of CAKNXH010061801.1, read as the reverse complement.
TGAATCCAAAAGAATTCTGCTGAAATCAAAAGAATTCTACAGAGTTAGAGAGAATTTCGCTGATTTCAAGACAATTCTGCTGAATTCAAAAGAATTCTTCAGAATTCAAGAGAATTGTACTGAGTTCTCGAAAATTCTACAAAATTCAAGGGAATTTACAAAATTCATGAGAATGTTGTCGAATTTGGTTGATTGTGGAAAAGATTTTTTTCAATTTTCGTATCTCGTTGACGTGTGAAGTTACAACATAGAGTCACAACCTACTGGAAAAGCGAGCGGAGGAGAAATTATACGAACTGAACTTGTTTATGCACACACTCTTGTCGATGGCACATGTACTGTCGATCTTCTAACGCGTGCTTCAGATTGCTTAATCCTTAATTGTTAATTACTCGGTAATTATTAACATTAGCACAATTTTTTTAAAATTATTTTCGACGCCATTTTTTGGTTAAAATTCAAAAATACAAAAATGTTTTCTGAGTACTGGAACACCCTGTATATACAGGGTGTTTTTTTTAACTTGAGACAACGAAATATCTCAAAAAATACGCATCCTACGGAAAAAGTGTCTGGAATAAAAACTTTTTATTTTCGAGGGGGAAAACAGATTTGTTAAAATTTACTCCACCCCCACCCCCACAGGAGGCAGGGGTGGGGGTAACTTTGTAATTTCAAATGGCAACCCCAATTTTTTATCACAGATTCAGATTCTCCTTTAAGAAATACGTAAGTTCTATTCGGAAAATTTGTTTCCATTCGCGATAGATGGCGCTGCAATTGCGAAAAACGAAATTGTTGACACTACTTTGAGCTCTACCCAGGAATAACGACGCGGACGTAGTAGTTGTCTATTGCCTTCGGGGTGCTTAATTTCGGTGAGTCCCCTTGCCTCTCACCATCCATCGGGGTGCTTGATTTCGGTGAGTCCCCTTGCCTCTCACCACAGGGATGCTTGATTTCGATTAATTATTTTACAATAAGTGCTCAAAATGGTGTCCTCGCACTTCTATGCACTTGTTAATCCGAGCTTTGAAAGATTCCACACAACTGCGAATTGTGTCTGGTGATATTTGTGCACAAGCAGACCTGATTCGCTCGATCATGTTATCACGAGTTGTGGGCACTTCTTGATACAAGCGATTCTTTAGATAACCCCACAAATAGAAATTCGGCACCGTAAGATCTGGCGATCTGGCAGGCCAATTTACTGGACCTCCTCTGCCGATCCATCGTCCATTGAATTCGCGATTGAGTACTTCCCTCGCGATTGCCGCATAATGTGCTGGACAACCGTCATGTCGAAACCACATATTGTGTCGCACTTCCAAGCTTAGGTCTTCCAGCAATATTGGAAGTTGATTTTCTGAAAAGTCACGATATTTTTCACCGTTCAAATTTCCATCAATATAGTACGGACCGATAAGTTCATCTCCAATTATTCCACACCAAACGTTCACGGACCATGGACGCTGATGCTCAACTTCACGCAACCAATGTGGATTTTGTACACTCCAATAATGCATGTTGTGCCGATTAACGTTACCATGGTTTGTGAAAGACGACTCGTCTGTGCAGAGTACTAGAAAAAAGAAATTCGGGTTTCCTTGTATCTGCTGAACCGCCCATTGACAAAATGTCACTCGGTTCTGAAAATCATTTCCATGAAGTTCTTGATGCAGTGAAATATGATACGGATGATAATTATTACGTTTTAATACCTTCCAAACACTGGATAGAGACATTCCGGAATCGCGGCTTAGTTGTCGAGTACTAACATGAGGGTCATGAGTGACTGCAGCTAAAATTGCAATTTCATTATCAACTCCAGTAACTGTTACTTGACGCTTTCTTTTTTTCGGTTGTACACTTCCGTCAGTGATGAAGTTTCGGACAACCCGGTAACAAGAAGTGCGTGAAGGAACACTTTCTGGAAAGCGTTGAGCATAACGCGTGAGAGCGTCATTGATATTCCTGCCACTTTCTCCATAAATGAGAATCATTTCAATCTTCTGTTTCTGAGATAGAATTTCCATTGTAAAAGTAATAAAGTAAGGTAATGAGGAAATACAACGACACCCAAACCAACTCAAACGAACGTGACCAACAACAATAACCCAAACGAAAGCAACCAACACACCCAAATCAAATGAACACAATCAACCTTCCTAATGAATAAGCGTTAAGCACGGACAGACGCGGTTATCGCTCGGCCGGAATGACGTCGAGGATTGTAGACAGTCGAGACTCGATGATATGTAATGTCTACATCCAAAATCGACTGTCGTCAACCAACTGCATTCGGGAATGGTTTTCGACAGTTTTATCACTTCCTGTCCCGTTGCCAAAAGTTCAAGCACCCCGATGGATGGTGAGAGGCAAGGGGACTCACCGAAATTAAGCACCCCGAAGGGAATAGACAACTACTACGTCCGCGTCGTTATTCCTGGGTAGAGCTAAAAGTAGTGTCAACAATTTCATTTTTCGCAATTGCAGCGCCATCTATCGCGAATCGAAACAAATTTTCCGAATAAAACTTACGTATTTCGTAAAGGAGAATCTGAATCTGTGATACAAAATTGGGGTTGCCATTTGAAATTACAAAGTTACACCCACCCCTGCCTCCTGTGGGGGTGGGGGTGGGGTAAATTTTAGCAAATCTTTTTTCCCCCTCGAAAATAAAAAGTTTTTATTCCAGACATTTTTTCCGTATGATGCGTATTTTTTGAGATATTTCGTTGTCTCAAGTTAAAAAAAAACACCCTGTATACATATTTGGTAGTATAGTGGTAAGTATCCTTGCCTTTCACGCGGGAGACCAGGATGCGGATAGAGGGTCCCTGTACCGTGGGTTTCTGCTGAATATGATTACAATAATTAATGAGCAGTCGCGGACAATTGTCCAGGAGTGGTCCCAAAGTGATTAACACCCAAGCGGAGACGTAACAACCTTGCCGAAAGCTGAATGACACCTGGGTGGGGTGTGTCGAACGGCGACTTGAGGACACCCGGCGACGTCTCAAGTATGCAGCCTTATCCTTGCATGCGGGGCTTTACGAGGATGGAAGAACAATGTCCCTAGCTACTCGTGGGAACAGCAATGATAACACGCAACATAGTTGTAGTAAGTGCGGTTCAAGAGACAATCGAACGCTCAGGGCTCCCGACAATGGGTCGGACAACAATGCCGACTACCCTAGAGTTGGGGGAGCCAATCAAAACGAAGTCAATGCGATGGATTGGCGGAATCGGAATACTTTTGGGAGGACGGATCGACTTAATGACGACGTGCTACAGTGCTACGATACCAGTATGGCCCCTGAACAAGAAGGTTACATATCGCGACCGCGGGCTCTGTGGTGCGAGGTACGCCCAGAGCTCTCGCACTTTTCGCATCAACGTCTGCGAAACCATGCCGAACAACTCCGAAAAAGGGCCTATGTAAGAAGAGTGCCTACTCTACCGCTCCCAGAACAAGCCGGAATTAGAGAAAGAGAGGCGATACTGAGACCAACCGCGGGCAGGCATCCAATAGAGGAAGAGTGATGCTTCATTGGATACGGCGAAATATCAACATCCAGGTTTCTTTAAAGCCCAAAGATCTGGCTGAACTGGATGACGAGCTTCGTGGAGATTTTTCAGAAGAATCTGACCTCTGGACTGTCAATTGTGGTGTGTATAATGCAGCGAGAGCTTTGGCGGATGCAAACCGAAAAACAAAACCAACGGCTGACCATAAGACCAAAAGACGAATGCATCAACTCACTACAAAGATAAGCTGGGCAAGACAATACGCATCCCCCATTCAGTGTGTGATTGACTACATAACATCTGGCAGGAATTTCACCGCCAAGGTTCGATAGTTCACGCGCGAACTGCGGATCCGTTATCACACACTTAACAAGTCAAAGCTGCTGACCATCAGGGAGCATATTGTTGATAGAATACGGTACTATCTGACGCTAGGAGTAGTCTAGAACAGAGGGCGAGCTAGGTCAGAGAAATCCAACCGTTTTTCTCAGACCCATCTAAACTCTTTCAATATCCTTCAGTTACTGTCGACCATCAGCCCAAACCAGAGGAGGTCGAAGCATTTTTGAGAGGAACATACGAAGTCCAGCATCCACATAAAAAAGGCTCAAAGAACATAAATAGCTTCAAGGAACTGTGCAATGCCCTCATAACACCTGAGGAAGAATGCCCACCTATCACTACCGAGAAGGTGAAAAAAGTATTAAAAGGCCTGAAGAACTATTCCGCTCCGGGACCAGATGGTATCAAGACATTCGGGTGGAAGAAGTTTCCTCTAACCCACAAGAATCTGGCCCGCATTTTCACCTCATACCTAAGGTCGGAAGAGCCTCTCCCGGAGTGGTTGGTGGAGGGGTGCACAGTAGTCCTTCCAAAGATAGGCAAATTAGCTAACCCGAAGAATTACAGGACAATCACTTGTCTAAACAGACTATATAAGATCTTTACAGATATCCTAAATAATAGGATTGTTCGGACAATCGGACCTGTGTGGCGAGAAATGTACGAACAACACGGCTCAAAGAAAGGCGAAGCAGGATGAACCTTCTCAACGATAGATGTGTCTGCAAAGACGCAGTATCCTATCAGCGCTTCGTATCGATGGCCTGGATTGATTACCGGAAAGCTTTCGATTCAACCTCCCATAGACTTATCACCTGTCTGTTGGAAAGCTTAAAAGTTCATCCGCACATCGTGAGGTGCATACAGAGATTGATGCGGCTTTGGAAAACCAGATTTACTATCTCATCTGGAAAACATCATGTGATAACTAACACCGTCACCTTTGAGAGAGGTGTCTTTCAGGGCGACACCATGAGCCCTCTCCTCTTTTGCCTCACATTATTGCCACTATCTTTCGCTCTTCGCAATTCCGAAGGGTACTTCTGCGGCAAGCCTGCAAATCGAAAGCCTAAGGTCACTCATGTATTCTACATCGATTATCTCAAGATCTATTCTAAAAATAAGGAGCAACTACACCTAGCTCTAGGGATTGTCAAAGGATACATTTAGGAGATTAGAATAGAACATGGGTTAGAAAAATACGCCAAGGTTTACTTGAAGCGAGGAAAACTTTATGATATCCCTAAAGTCCCTGAGCTCGTCGACAGAAGCGTTACACGATATCTTAGCGCTGGAGAGACCTACACATACCTGGAGTGGTTCCATGGATGAAGCACGAACTCAGATCCCTTGATCTCAAGATATGAAAGGTTATGCGTATGAACGCGTATGCGTTATGCACCTTAAGTCGTCCGTTCCGCGACTCTACATCTCACACTTTCAAGGTGGTCGCGGAATACTGAATCGTGAATGTCTTCACAATAGGATTATTCTGGGTACAGCAAATATAGTCGTAAATGGAAGAGACCTTCTTCTTAAAATGGTCAGAAAGCACGTAGGAGTGGGCAAAGGAGCGTTTCTAAACAAAGCAGCGGAGGAGACTGCAGAAACACTTGGCCTTAACTTCAATATCAGGTGTGAGCAAAATGCATAAAATCTTATCCATCTCGAGTGCTCACTCCTGAAGGACCGGATTAAGAAAACGCGGGATTAAAACTTCGGTGAACAGCTCCTCGACAAGAGAATGCACGACATCTTCCACAGAAATGTGGAGGATCAGTAGATGTCGTATGAGCTAACACGGTGGTCAGGAAGGACGAATAGGTATCACAAAAATGGCAATAAAATCGGTTAGCGGGATGATATTCGGGCACGAATATGCATAAAAAATCCATTCGAATGCAAATCCTAGCTGATCCTGTTTTCGAGATATCGTCAAATTACGTATTTCAGCTATTTCATCAAAGGAACATCATAAGCTGTACCCACGAAGGAATAGTAAGTCATACTATCCCTGTACGTGGCGATTGGAACGAGCGACGTCCAAGAATTCGTTAATGTTTGCCACGAATGAAAACTCGTATGCTGTCCCGTGCACATGCGCACTGGGGGTTGCCATGCCAACGATGTCAAGACGTGTTTGAAGTTTCAAACTTGTGTTTTGAGCATAATAACCTACAATATTTTGTTCACTGAAATTAACTTTATCCCTTACTTACGGAATCCATCAATGATTATAATAATGTTATTGTAGTACTTACACTTTCTAGATCCTTTTCGTATCTTTGATGACATTTTCCTTCTCGCTTTTAATTCAGGAACGTGATATAACTGATATACACCCAACAAAATAAAAACACAAACGAACATAGCCTCCCTACTGAAAAACCCGACGTCGGATCCTACGTCGGATCCTAATAGTTTTCTGCGTCGTAGCCGATGTCGTAACCCACGTAGGATCCTACGTCGGATCCTGATAGTTTCCGACGTCGGAAACGACGTAGGAAACGTCGTAGGAAACGTCGTCGAGTATTGGGATCGTTTCCGACATCGGAAACTATTAGGATCCTAATAGGATCCTAATAGGATACTAATAGGATCCAACGAGATTAAAAAAAATGTTATGGAATAATAACTGTCACATATTTAATTCCTAATTTATGGAATAACAATAAACAAAACTATAATATAATATACACTATATAAGTATATATATATATACTATATACTATATGTATATAGTATATACTATACTATATATATTATACAATATTTTTTTCAAAAATAAAATGTTTATGGAATAATAACTGTAACATACTTAATTCTCAATTTATAGAAAATCAATAAACAAAAATATAATATAATATACACTATATATATATATTTTTTATTTATATGTTGTATAATATATAAAGTATAGTATATACTATATACATAGTATATATATATATATATATACTTATATAGTGTATATTATATTATATTTTGTTTTTTGTTATTCTATAAATTAGGAATTAAATATGTAACAGTTATTATTCCATAACATTTTTTTTGTTTAATCTTGTTGGATCCTATTAGGATCCTAATAGTTTCCGACGTCGGAAACGATCCCAATACTCGACGACGTTTCCTACGTCGTTTCCGACGTCGGAAACTATCAGGGTCCGACGTAGGATCCTACGTGGGTTACGACGTCGGCTACGACGCAGGAAACTATTAGGATCCGACGTAGGATCCGACGTCGGG
>CAKNXH010061800.1:0-14300 GCA_932178445.1 Andricus quercusramuli | reverse complement strand
TTTACTTTATTTAAGAGGATTTTTTAAAGATTTCCAAACATTTCCGGGTAATTTTAGAAATTTCAAAATATTTTAAAGATTTCTAAGGAATTTAACTTTTTTAATAGAGAAATCAAGAGATTCAAAAATGTTTTCACGGATTTCAAGAAATGAAAAATGTCAAGGGATTGTAGAGGATTTTTAAGATTTCCAAACATTCCGGGTGTTTCGAGAAATTCCAAAGGCTTTCAAAATGTTTGAAAAAATCGAGGGATTTGATAGAATTTTGTAGGATTTCCAAAAATTTCAAGGGATTTCTAGATATTTTAAGGATTTTAACAATATTTAAAGTTTACTTTATATTAGAGGATTTTTTTAAGTTTTCCAGACATTTCAGGGTAATTTTATAAATTTAAAAAGATTTTAAGGATTTCTAAGGATTTTAACTTTTTCTATGGAGAAATCAAGAGATTCAAAAATATTTTAACGGATTTCAAGAAATGAAAAATTTCCAGGGATTGTAGAGGATTTTTAAGATTTCCAAACATTCCGGGTGTTTTGAGAAATTCCAAAAGATTTCGAAATTAAAAAAAAAATCGAGGGATTTAATAGAATTTTGTAGGGTTTCCAAAAATTTCAAGGGATTTCTAGATATTTTAAGGATTTTGACAAGATTTAAAGTTTACTTTATTTTAGAGGATTTTTTTTAAGATTTCCAAACATTTCCGGGTAATTTTAGGAATTTCGAAAGATTTCAAAGATTTCTAAGGATTTTAACTTTTTTTTTGTAGAGGAATCAAGAGATTCAAAAATATTTGTACGGATTCCAATAAATTTTAAAACACTTCAAGGGATTTTAGATGACTTAAAAGATTTTCAAACATTTTCGGGTAAATTAAGAAATTCTAAAGGATTTCAAGGTATTAAAAAAAATTAAGGGATTTGAAACAATTTTGTAGTATTTCTAAAGATTGCAATATATTTTGATAGGTTCATTTATATAATTTTGGAAATTTTGTATTCTGAATATTTTTTTCTTTCGGGATTTTACAGTGTCGGAAATTACATTATTCAGAAATTTTAAAATCTATTAATATTATAAACGGTTCGAGAATTTTATTATTCGGGAATTTTCCAAATCAGAATTTTTATAATTCCGCAATTTTTGAAATTTTTGAAATTTTCTATTTTGAATATTTTTTCTTTCGGGATTTTGAAGTGTCGGGAATTCTATTATTCAGAAATTTCTAAATTTGTTGATATTATCAACTGATCGACAATTTTATTATTCGTGAATTTTCCAATTCGGAATTTTTACATTAAAGATAATTTCGAGAATTTTTTATTTTGAATATTTTTTTCTTTCGGGATTTTTCAGTGTCGCGAATTTTATTATTATTTACGAATTTGCAAATTCTGTAATAACACAAAGTCTCGGAAATTTTATCTTCAGCCGTCTCGAAATTTAAAAATTATGGAGAGAAGATACAAAATCTGTCTGAGCCCGTATTTGAACCAAGGACGCTACTACCCACGAGTGGTGCGTTAACCAATTCCACTACCGAAGCCTTAACAGATCATTACTGATCCTTGGCCTTCCCGGTTCTAATCCAAGGCTTAGGCCGATTTTTTTCTTGTTTCTCTAAATATTAGGCAAGTTATCGACACTGTTTAATATTTCAACTTAAAAAAAATGATATCTAATTCATGAAATAAAAATCATCAGGGAGCGGATTCGAGCTACTGTGAAGTTAGCTGACGAAAGCAGATCGGCTTTCAGATGCCGTGAATGGTCAGCGGGAGAGAGGGGGGCGCATAGCAACGCGCCAGCTCGGCCTAGAGGCGCACGCGCGTTGCTATGCAGCCCCTTCCCTTCGTGCCGCTGACAAATCACCGTATGTGAGATCGGAGTTGCGTTCGTCAGCTAACTGCACAATGGCTCTAATCCACTCCCTAAAAATCGTTATAGACCTACATTAATTTTCCTATAATATTTTTTCGCAAGGGGAATATAAATTACTTACGAATTATATTTATTATCCAAGGTGCATATTTGCTGACTCTAGTATATACCCCTGGCTCATCAGGCTGTGCACAACCTTCCCCATGACTGACAATGCCAGCAATGAACCACTGAGATCCCGAATATGGATTTCTGTAAAAGTAAAAAATGTATTATTCAAAAAATGTTGTGTTTTTTAAGCAACAACATTTTTTTGATGAATTTTGTGTTTTTTAAACAACAAATTTTTCAAACAAATTTTTTTTTTAAGATAAAATTTTTCTTTGATTATCTTACGTGCACATGAGAGGTCCACCGCTGTCGCCTTGACAAGCATCTCTCCCACCTTGCGGATATCCAGCACAAATTTCACCATCATTTTGATCCACAATGTGCTTGCAACGTGGCAAAATCGGGACTTCAACTTCACGCAAGTGGTCAGCTGAAATCAAATTGAAAATATATTAGAAAAAAATTTCCCTGACTTTTTCCTCAGCAATTTTTTATTTTTCCTAAATTACAAATTTCTCTTTCGGGGTAAATTTTCAATCAAAGGAATATTTTTTCAACCAAAAAGATGAATTTTCAACCGATAATATTAATTGTCTACTAACAAAGATGCATTTTTAACGAAAGAAATTAATTTTTAACCAGTAAGAATAATTTTCTACCAAAAAAAAAAAAATTTAAAAAAAATATAAATTTTCAACCCAAAAGAAAGTGGTTGTATTGACAATTTGGAAAAATTGATTTTTATCCATAAAAAACGAATTTTCAACAAAAGAAGTATTATCTTAAACAAAAAGATGAATTTTTCATCGACAAAATTAAAATTTTACTACAAAATACAAATTTTCAGCAAAAAGCATGAATTTCTAACCAAATATTTGAAGTTTTAAATTAAGAAGATAGATTTTCAACCAACCTTGGTGCAGTTAAATTTTTGGTTAAAAAAATTAATTCTTAACCAAAATTTATTTTTAACTGTACTGATGAATCTTCAATCAAAAAAATGAATTCTAAACTGAATAGTTGAATTTTCAGTTAAAAAATTTAATTTTCACCCACAAAAAAATGAACTTTCCACAAAATAGTTGAATTGGTAATCAAGGAAATAAATTTCAAAAATATTATAATTAATCTTTGATAAAATGACATAGTTTAATTTAAAACGATAAAAATCGACTTTTTACAAAAAAAGACGAATTTTGAACAGATTACATGAATTCTCAACCAAAAAAATTTAACTTTGCAACCAAAAATGTAAAAGTTTTATTTTCAGTTAAAAAAAAGTAATTCTTTCTAGAAAAAAGCGAATTTTCAACAAAATAGTTAATATTTGATAAAAAAATAATAATTTCAAACAAAATACAAGAATTTTCAACTGGAAACGATAAATTTACAACCAAACATGGAACAGTTAAATATTTATTGGAACAAAATGTTTAATGTTTAAAAAAAATTAATTTTTACACATGAAAAAAAATGTCAATAAAATTGTGAAATTTTTAAACAAAGGAATTAATTATCAACCACAAAGGCGAATCATCAAAAAAATGCATAAATTTTCAAAAAAATTGTTGAATTTTCAAACCAAAAAAGGTTTTTAAATTAAGATGATTAATTATCGAAAAAAAATTAATTTAAAAAAAAAGTACTTCAACTTTCAAATAAAACCATGCAGTTATTCTGAATAGTCATTGGAAATTTTTATTTTACTTCAAAAATGACTGGAAAAATCTTTTTTGGTTGCCAATTCAATAATTTTGTGAAAAATCCATCTCTTTTGGTAGAAATTTCATCTTTTCCATTAAGATTGCAAATTTTTGGTATAAAATTGAAATATTTTTTGGCTGAGGATTCAACTATCTTGTTGAAACAATTCTTTTGTTATAAATTCAACTCTTTTTCATTAAAAATAAAAATTATTATATTTTTTAGTAAAAAATGATATTTTTTGGTTGAAAATTAATCTGTTTTGTTGACAATTCACTTATTTGGTTGAAGATTTATCATTTTAGTTGAAAATTCGTATTTTTTGTTAAAAAAATTATCTTTTTGGTGGAGGATTACACTATATTGTTGCAAATTCGTTTTTTATTAATTAAAATGTTTTTTGATGTAAGTTGAAATTTATTTGGATTTAAATATCAACTATTAAATTTTTTGTTGAGGATCAATATTTTTTTGTTGAAGATTCAACTACTTGGTTGAAATTTGAACTACCTGACTGAAAAGTCATTTTTTTGGTTGGCATGTCATCACTTTAGTTGTGAATTAACTGACGGTTGAAAATAACATTTTTTGTTAAATTTCTTTTTTTCAATAAAAATTTCCTTAAATCGAAAAAATATATAAGCTCGTAGCGTGCAATTGATGCTAGTTTAATTAGAATTGACCCGCCGGTTGCAATAACCAGCCGGACGCTCGAAAATGCGTAAAAGTATTGTCCGATCGTCTCAAATGAAGAAAATTTTCAAAATCGAAAAATCCGTTTTCTTGAATTCGCCGGTAAAAATTATCTAGATAACTTTGTTTTTCAAACAACTTCCAGTGAGTGATTTATTCAAAAATGTTGAATAAAGTTTTTCGGAAAGTCTCATATCGAATCGTTGAAAATTTACTGAGATATTCAGCTTGAGAAAAAGTACTCGACGTCTGCCCGCGCTGTATGCTCATGCGTCGCGAGGACTGCTCTGTCAGGCAGCGTTCTCGAAGTTTAGTCTCCACGGGCAGACGTCGAGTACTTTTCACAGTCTGCATATCTCAGTAAATTTTAAGCGTTCTACGCGTTTTCGAGCGTCGGGCTGGTTATTGCACCTGGCGGGTCAGTTGATATCAGTGATACTTACGATCAGGACCATTTTCAGATATAGCGCCCCAACCAACTACGACACAAGTTGTTCCAGGTTGAGGGAAATTGGCTATATCAGGAATGCAAGCTGGACGGACCCAGCGATTGAAGCTGAGAGGTCGGTCCAAAAGCAAAAGGGCAATATCATTTACCATTATTTTCTGAATGAATTGTGGGTGAACAGCTACACGGACAGCTTTTCGAATTTGTCCCATTGGTGAAAAAGAATGACGACGGAGCATGCCGGCATGTACTTCGTAATAATGGCGTGGGAATCTGAAAACCAAATAATTTCATCAGATTTTTGGTTTTCCAAATGGAAAATACACATTATGATAAATTTAGATCAAAATTTAAGAATTTCGAATTAGATTAAAATTAAATTCAAAATCCCATTTAACTACCAAAACTCAAGTTAATGCATAGAATTTCTGAAATTGAAAACAAGAATTCAAAGACCAAATTTGGACAACCACCATAAAATGCTCCTTTTCGAATTTGAAAAAAAAAATACAAATTCAAAATTTTCAAATTTATTTTTTCATTTTATACAACAAAAAATGTATTTTCTACTATAAAAGATGGATTTTCAACAAAATACTTGAATTTTCAACAAAATAATGAAATTTTTAACATAATAGTTGAATTTTCAACCTAAAAATATAAAATCCCAACAAAAAGTGCCATAGTTTATATTTCAATCAAAAAAGATGAAATTTATACCAAAAAAAGTCACCTAAACCAAAAAGACGAATTTTTAACAAATAAAGATTTTTCATTAAAGAAAGAAAATTTTACTTAAATTCTTGAACCTTCAAGTCAGAAGACGAATTTTCTTCAGAGAAATTAAATTTACAAACAAGAAATATGACTTCAGTAAAAAATAATTTTTCCACGAAACGCATGCATTCTTACCCAACAAAAATGAAATTTTGAACAAAGAAAATTATTTTTTTCACCAAAAAAGGAGAATTTTTAACTTGAAAAGATCAATCTTAAAAAAATAGAAAAGTTACATTTTCAGTTAGACAATTAATTTTAAACCAAAAAAAAAGACTTTTTCACTGAAAAGTTAAATTTCTAACGAAAGACATAAGCCTTCAATCCAAAAAATAAATTTTCAACAATGTAGTTTAACTTTTACCCGCAATGAGTTCAATTTTCAATATAAAAATATTAATTTTCAATAAAATGGTTCATTTTTCAACCAAAGAGATGGATTTTCAACTAAAAATATAAATATTAAAAAAAAATGATTTCTCAACAAAGCGATTCAACCAAATTTTTTAAATAAAATAATGGAATAAAAAACAGAATAAAAAAAAAGTTGAATTCTCTGTTAAAAAAGATGTCACTTGACTTTTCACGATAGGAATTTTTAATCAAGAAAAAAGTTTCTACAGAACAAATTTAATTTTCTTAATTCAAAAAGACTAATTTTCAACCAAAACGGATAACTTTTTCAAAAAAATTGCTGAATACTCTACATAATAGTTGCATTTTTATCCAAAAAATATGAAATTTATTTTAAAACAGATGAATTCTTATTTAAACAAAAAAGTATCTGATTGGAAAGGATGCAAGGTTTTTATACGCGGCTCGCATAGAGCGAGACTCTTTCATTGGTAGATTCAAAACACTCTCGCAGATGACGTTTATTCATTCAGTAGGCGACCATTTTAAATTATAATAACTAGTAATTAGACCCGCAAGCAAGAGAGAGAGAGAGAGAGAGAGAAATAGGTACTCCATGAAGTGACGTAAGCAGTGACGTCAGCAAAGCGCAGGGCGAGTAGAGGCGAGAGTCGCGAGTAGAGCGCCCTTGAAACTCAACGCGCGCATCTCCCACCAACGATTTTCTACCCTCTCCGCTCGACTCCCACGCAACGCCCACGCAGCCTCCCCGTTAAAAGGGCGCGCACAAGCCCAGAACGGCAGAAGTGTTTGGGAGCTGGTGGCCAGAGCCTTCTCACTTAAACCCTACAGCTGGCAGCCAGCCATAGGTACCTACAGCTGGTGGCCAGTCATAGGTTTCCACCGCAAGCCATTGCCTTGACCAACAGAACTCTCTCTCGTTCGCAAGAGTCCTCCAGCTGGAAGCCAGCCAGAGGACAATTGACGATGCATCGCCTTCACCCTCTTGTGAAGAAGCGACTAAAACTTTAACGCTTTACTTCTCGGCGCTTCTCTGTAATTTACAATGGTAAGAAACTAATAGAAATAAAGAAAATTCATTCAAACACAATTCTTTGTTTTTTTTTTTTTTTTGTCATTTAACTTCTCCCCCTTCTTTCCTCCGCTAACGGGTTAGCTGGCATACCAGCCTGGCCGTGTCAGCTGAGATAGCTGGCATACCAGCCATTTCAGCCGACACACTGACTAGCTTCTCCCCTCTCCCACGACTAACAAACCAGACCTCCTCTAACTAAGTTCTTTCCAGGGAAAAAAAGAAAATCGAAATCAAAAACACCCGCTCAACTTGTTATCTCTTTCTATTTTAGAAGATAGATATATAAATCCCTCTTTCCACCTTCCTTGAATTAATCCTCTCACTCCCTCCTCTTGTAGTCTCTAGATCACTCTTTCAACCTACTATCTCTTTCTATCTTCCGAGATAGACACATCACTCCGCCTTTCCACCTCCTTCGATATTTATCCTCTCTTTCCGTCCTCTGGTACTCACTAGACCACTGTTCCAACCTGCTATCTTTTTCTATCTTACGAGATAGACACATCACCTTCCTCGAAATTTACCCTCTCACTCCCTACTCTGGTACTCTCCAGATCACTCTTCTATCCGCCATCTCTTTCTATCCTGTGAGCACACCCACCTTTCACCTCCCTTGAAGCCTATCCACCATAGATCCCTCCTTCACTAAAATGGCAACCTTCCCTCTAACTCTCTCCTATGGTTCCCCTACCTCTCCTGTCTCTTATTATCTCATGAGATAACTTCTTCTCACTTCCTCTTGGTAGACGGAAATCTATTATCCCCGACGTATATCCTTCTTATTACTTCCAACAAATCCCACCGAAAAGTAAGGAGCATATCAAAGTGCTCATTCAAACGGATAAAAAATTTCTATCCGTTTGAATCTGCCTCGACTACACCACTCTTTTTCAGTCTAAAAACGGAAAAAAAATCGGACTTACTCAGAAACACAATGTGCAGCAGTGACAATCCAAAATTCACTAACGATTGCGCCTCCACAGTGATAGTTTCCATTCTTGTAGATAGCAACAACGAACGGCCAAGATCTCGGATTGCTTGCTCTTCCTCCAACAATTCCAACAACCGGATCAGTATCTCCATTCTGAATTAATTGATCCACTTGCCGAGAAGTTTTTGCCAAAGAAGTTGAAACATTTCTTTTGTTTGCTCGGTACGAATTCCTCGGGTAAAATTGGTCCTCCGTTCTGGTACCACAGAGCATCGGTGGGCACTGAACAACAAATTGTTTGTTTGGACAGTTTGGAATCAGTTCTGGAAAACCGTTGACACCTTCTGTTATAAAAGGTCCTGGAACGAATACTTGCATCGGGGCGTCGAGAAAAACTGGCATTTGGCTGAAACGAATATAACGGCTATGTTACTATTATGTTACTATATTACCATTTTATGTTTTTATTATATTATTTTGAGCAAAAAAAATGAAAACTTCATCCAATAACGAACACAGGTTTCCCGGCAACAATAGTTTCAAATCGTATTTGGAAATATTTTGAAACTTTTTCAGATTTTCTTTACATATCATTTCTCAAAATAAGAAGTAATAAAAAATATTTCCATAAATCTCAAGAAATTGTTATAATTTCCTTGAAACCCCTAAAAATTCTTAAAAAGATTTGATTTTTTTTTGGAAATCTTCAATTTATATTTTGTTTGAAATTTTTGGAAATCTTTCCAAACTTAAAATAATTTTTTAACCATTTTCAAAACTTTCAAACCTTCTAAATATCTTTTGAAATTCTTCGAGTTCTTCTAAAATTTTTCTTGAAATTCTGAAAAATTAAAAAACGTGCCTACAAATCCTCCAGATTCTATTTTGACAATTTTAGAAATCTTCTGAAATGTTGAAGATTTTTTAAAATATCATCCAAAAATTAATTTTTTGAACAGACAATCAGTTTAAAGTATCCCATGAATTATGGGAAATATTTTTAATTATCGCGAAACATTTTGAAATTTTTTTTTCAAATTTTTTCTTAAGATTTTCAATCTTGCTAATCGAGAGATTTTTTTTAAGAATCTTTGCCATTCTTTTCCAAAATTTTAGAAAATAATTTCAAATCTTTTGAAATCTTTGTCAATTTTCTCTTTAAATTTATTTTCAAAATAAAAATTCATTTTACATTTTCCCAGAAAATGCTCCGAAATTTTTTTCGAAATCTCCAAAAATTTACATTTTCTTTTAAATTTTCGAATCATTTTCAAATTTTGTTCTAACTATTTTTTTTTAAACCTTCTAAATATATTTTTAATTTATTTGATTTGTTTTCAAAAATTTTCTGAAAATTGAATTTTCCTGATATTTTCGAAATTGCTAGAAATATTTTGAAATTATAATAATATTTTAAAATATTTTTGAACTTTTCCAAATTTTCTCTAAAAATTAATTTTTCAATATTAAAAGTAATTAAAAATTTCCCCAGGAATCCCGAAAAATGTTTCTATTTTCTTGAAACTTCTCAAAATTGAATTTTCCTGATATTTTGGACATTTGTAGGAATGTTTAGAAATTATAATAATATTTTTAAATATTTTTAAACTTTTCCAAATTTTCTCTGACAATTAATTTTTCAAAATTTAAAGTAATAACAAATTTTTCCAGGAATCTCAAGAAAAGCTTCTATCTTCTTGAAACTTCTCAAACTTCTTAAAAAGTATCAAAATTTATTTTGTAAATCTTCAAAAATTTATATTTTCTTCATAATTTTTTGACATTTTGCAAACTTAAAATCATTTTTAATCTCAAGAAAGGCTTTTTATTTTTGTGAAACATTTCAAACTTCTTGAAAATCTTCGAAAATTTTTTCAAAATCTTCAATAGTTTACATTTTGTTTCGAATTTTTTAAATATTTTCAAATTTCAAATTATTTTTCAATCATTTCCATAATATTCAAACCTTCTAAATAAAATTTAAAATTATTCGAATTTTTTTAAAAATTTCCCTAAAATTCTGAAAAGTGGAAAAAATGCCACCAAATTTTCCAGATTCTGTTTTCACAATGTTGGAAATCTTTTGAAATAATCTGAGGACTCTTCGAAATTTTAGTAGTAATTCGAGTCATTTGAAGAGATTTATTTTTGAAACTTAATTTTTGCGAGTTCAGTGATTAGATAATTAAAATTATTTTTTAGTGTTTAAAAGTTTAAAACCATATTTTTTTATATATATGAAAATCCCAACTTTTATACTCTTTAATATAATGATGTGTACTTTCAAATATAATTTTTAATTATTTTTAACTCGGATTATTTGTGAAACTGTTTCATAATTGGGACATGTTTCATGATAAATGGTATCATTTCATGGTACCATTGGTACCATTACCATATCATGGTACCATTTCATGGTACAGTTACCTTATCAATACAAGAAGAAAATCGTTTTATTAGAGAATTTTTTTATTTTATGATAAATATTCCTACTTTTGATATGCTACTGGTCCTGTTTCAGGTAAGCAGGCATCTCTTGCCCAAAACTGTGAATAACTACAGACTGGATACCACTGTCCTCTCCAATTTTTGTGCAAATATCCAGTTGTATGTCCAATAGCAAACATCTGAAAAATTAAATTTGAGATTTGGTTTTGATAATGGACAAAAGTTTAAAGCAAGATTATTCTACGAATGGAATATTACGTCATTAGCTCCTGAAGACGTTTGGGTTAAAATAGAACAATCTTTCTCGTCCCTTCCACTTAGACAATTTGGGATTCCATCGCACCTTTGTTCTAAAGGAATGCAGTTGTCATTTTGCAGCCCAAGGGTGTTTTCGTCACAACTGAAGGCGTTTGGAGGGCAACCTGATTTAAAAAAAGAGAAATAGAAGAGAACTTTTAGCATAAGATATGGCTTCAATAGGATGTTGTTTTTAAATAATGAAAGGAAATTTCAATCAGCTGCATGATCAAGATTTATATTAAAGACTTTACCAAAACATCCCAATTCGTCTTCTCCACGTGGACAGTCAAAGTAGCCATCGCAAATACGACTCTTGCCAATGCGATCTCTACATGAACACTGGGTTTCATCACTTGCATCACCACAATCCACTCTGCCATCACACCAATTATATTCGGGAATACAAAGAATTCCATCCTTGCACATCATTTTTCCAGCTGGACAATTTCCGGTCCAACCTGAAACAAATTACAATTTTAGAGACCATAGGGTCTCAATATATAGGATGATTGATAGATGGTGGATGATAGGGATCACCAAAAAAATCTGCGATGCAAAAAATCCACCAAGTAAATGTAGTTATCAGTGATGTTCGCTGAGTATATTTATAATTATAAATTATACTCAGTTATCATCCAAAATTCTTATTTCTTTCGTTGACAAGGCATTCTAGCCTCAGCTATCAGAATACTTAGAATTCCGTGTCGCGCAGCCCCGGAAAAATGTTAAAAGTCTTTCTGGAAACTCACAGCGCAAGCGCGGCACGCTGTTCGTCCGACGATTGTGAAAATTTGACGTAGCAAGAGCGAACCAATCGCGCGAAGCCCCCTCCCAGCGACATCGACGAAACGATCCTCGCCAGAGAACCACCACTCACCTGCGTCGCGAGTGGTGCGCCGCCGCTGGAGCGAAGTCCATAAAAGCACGCTCCGCGAGACGAAGGGGTCAGGTCTCCCCGGGCTTCGGCTCATGCCACATCTCCCTGGTTTGTCCACTCCAACCCTTGTCCGAGCGAAGATCCAAACCAAGGAACTCCCCCCCCCCCCCCGTATCTCTCTGGATTTCACCCAACTGGCACATCGTCACCATCCCCACAACTGGACCAGCCACCACACTCGCTATGCCCAGAGCTATACGCGTCGCCTCATTTCCTCTGAGAAACAACTTTTTTTCGCTAAGAGACGAAGTCGGTTGAAGTTTACCTATCTGTCTGGTTTGAAATGGATTCAGTCTATTATTTATTGAATAATACTTGTAATGATTCAGACGTAGATTGCGAATAATACCAATATCGTTTACAGGTCGATAATTGAGACAATCATGTTCTCAAGTACCGAGAGCGGTGTATCAGAAAATAATGGAACAGATTCTAGTGAACTTTGCAGAAACTGCGAGAAAAATTTAACTACGTAGACAAAGAACATAATTCAAAATCACAATTTTGGGATGCTTTGCAATCTCATTTTAGAGACGCTAAGATTTCTAAATACATAAAGAATTTATTTGGTTGTCAGAACTTAGATAATTCTTATTCTTTTCGAACGATTACTGACGAAACAATCAACGAACTAGAAAAATTTACTGCAAATTAATTGCATTCCCTCTTACATTCAATTGAAAATTTAGAAGAGCTTTAATTAATGGATTAGTCAAATATATCCACTTCACTACAGATCAATTTTGGAAGAAAATGCAAAAAGATACTCAAAGTGAGACCAGTCATCCAAAGAAATCAGTCCCAACAAACGTTGAACCTGCTGGTATCCAGGCCTCGATTCAGGTCGAAGAAAAAAAAATCTTGGATATTGTTGCTGAATTTATAACAAAAAGTAAGGCAAATGTGGATTATGAGATTCAAGAGCTATTTAAAGCGGAAACAAAGGTCCACGTTAGAAGTTTGGTTGATAAGGAGAACCTCACGGGTTTCACTCATTTGGCTAAGCTAACGTGTTCCATATGTAATTCCGTAACCAATTTCAGCAAACAAAGTCGAATCAGTAAGTGGACTCTTTCTAATTTTAATAGGCATATAAAGGTGCACTTAGGAAATAAATGTAACAAATCAAAGAAAAAAAGCAAATATGACTTGAAAAATGACGAAATCTCTCAAGATCGATATGACAAATACAACAGAAGGGGAAGCATACAATATACGGATAATTGAAGATCATGTGAAACCAGAGTCAATGGAAACTGCTACAAATGAATATTACACTGAACTACAGTCATCATCATGTTCCAATTATGTGAAAAAATAACTGCAGCTTTAGAACGTGAAGCGCAAACTGAAGAATTTTGTATGACCCATGCAACTTTTGAAAAAGTTATCACCAATGCCGTTCACGTTTCACAAGAAGAACGGGGAGAATAATATGTATCTCAGAGTAATTATCGAACGAATTACTCTGATAAATTAAAGAATGTTCAACCACAAACAAAAGTATGGTTCCCTTCTGAAATTCAATGTAAGATGCCAGAGAGTAATGATAAAAATGAAGATAACAGTAGCATTTTAGAATCCTCAAATGCTGAAGGAAAAATAGAAAAAACGAACAGCACCTCTCATTCCTCTCTGCTAGAAATGTTAAATGAAGCAGAGACGGCGAAATCTAAAGCAAAAAAAAAGAGGATACAAACATGATCCAGCAATGAAGCAATTCGCCTCTTATATATTTATAACTGGAGGTAGAGTGGCATATGAAACACTAGCGGCTAATCTACCATTTCCATCAACAACAACAACTGTATTACACAATATAACTAAATCAAATTCTGCAATCATAGAATGCGAATGTCGATTCAATAGCTTAAAATTATTTTTGCAATCTAGGAATTTGCCTCCGTTTATTTGGCTTAGTGAAGATGCGACTCGAATCATTAACCGGGTACAATATGATCCTGAAACCAATCAATTGTTGGGATTGGTATTACCTATAGATTCTAACGGGATGCCGATAATAAAGACGTATCTGGCAACTTCTGCGAAAGCAAGCGAAGATTTCTTTGCTGGAAATAAGCCTGCTTCACTTCTATATGCGATAATGGCGCACCCATTAGCCAAGAAGAGCCCTTCCTTTTGCCTGTGCTTATACTCTACCGACAATAAATGTTGTGCCCAAGACGTTCGTAATTGGTCGAAATTCATTATAAAAAAACTAATGGACATCTCCATAATAGTGGTAGGAATTTCTTCCGATGGAGATAGTCGCCTATTAAGAGCGATGACAATTGAAACTAGTTTAGGTGCAAACGACCCGAAGCTTGTAACTATACATGACAATGGCTTAAGTTTTCCAGGTTTTCGCGCAAATTTATCACCGGACATACTTTATTCTCAAGACACAGTTCACATAGGCGGAAAATTAAGAACACATCTATTAAAGGACTCAGTTCTTATGCCTATGGGGGATTTTATTGTTTCCGCAATCCACATAAAAATACTCATGAAAAGTGTTTCGAAAGACAAGCATATGCTTAATGAAAAAGTTGTGTCCTAAGAATGTGGCGCACATGGTTACGTACAATCAGTAACTATTCAATAACTCAAAATTTTATA
>CAKNXH010061793.1:22495-46539 GCA_932178445.1 Andricus quercusramuli | reverse complement strand
TTTCTCTAAAGAAAAAAGAATTTCCAACCAAATAGGATGAATTTTCACCAAAAAAATAAATTTTCAGCAATCTAGATACGTTTTTAACAAACTAGATTTATTTTCAACAAAATAAAAAAATTGTCAACAAAATAGATCAATTTTCAACAAAATAGATCAATTTTCAACAAAATAAATAAATTTTCAATAACATAGTTACATTTTCAACGAAAGAAATGAATTTTCAACTAAAATTATCAATCTGCAAAAATAAACTGAATTTTTAACAAAGTAGTTCTACTCTTAACTAAATAGCTGAATTTTTAAACACAAAATGTAATAGTTTATATTTCAGTCAAAAAATATTTCAATTAAAAAAAGAAAGAATTTGTTCATCGAAAAAAGACGAATTTTCAACAAAATAGTTGAATCTTCAAACAAAAGAGATTAATTTTTTACCAAAAAATGAATTTTCAACCAAGAAAATTAACTTTCTGTAAAAAAACAATTTCCAACCAAGTAGATGAATTTTCAACAAATAAATAAATTTTCAACACAAAAAATATATTTTTAACAAACTAGATACATTTTTAACCAACTAAATGAATTTTTAACAACATAGAAAACATCTACAAGAAAATAAATAAATTTGCAACAAATAGATAAATTTTGAACAAAACAGATCAATTTTCAACAAAATAAAATTCAATTAAAAAAAAAAATTTTCAATCCAAAAGAGTTGAATTCATAAAAAAAACAATTTCAACTAAATAGTTGAATTCTCAACAAAAACAAGTTACTTTTTCACCAAACAGATGTATCAATTGATGATAAGATGATAAATTTTTAAACATTTTATAAAACATCGAATTTTTCATGAAAGTTTTTAAAAATTTTGAAAAATGTAAAAAAATTGCTTTGCAATCTCTTAGATTCTTTTTTCACAATTTGAAAAGCTTTTAAAATATTTTTTGAAATCTTTCCATATTTTAAATAATGTTTGAAACTTTTTTTAAGTTTCTAAATATATTTTAAAATGCTAAGAATTTTTTCTAACATTTTTTTTAATTCTAAAAAATCAAAACTGTTACCTTAAAATTTTCCAGATTCTTCTTCGATAATTTTATAAATAATTTCAAATATGTAGTATCATAATTAATTTCAAATATTGTTTTAAAATTATTTTTCAAAATGGAAAATCATTTGAAAATTTTGTAGGAATCTGAAGAAAAATTTGGTATGCTCTTGAAACCTTTCAAAATTCTTAAATATCTTCAAATATTTTTGTTCGAAATCTTCAGAAATCTAATATTTTAACAAAATTATTTGAAATCTTTTCAAGTTTAAAATTATTTTGGTATCTTTTCAAAATTTCTATCTCTTAATCTAACTTGAATTTCTTCTAAAATTGTATAATATTGCAAAATGAAACAATTTTGCTTTAAAATCTTCTATATTCATTTTTGAAGTTTTAGGAAATCTTCTGAAATTTTTAAAAATCTTTTCCAAATTTCTCGTAAGATTTGAATTATTTGAATCTATTCAAAACTTCTAAAACTTCTAAATATCTTTGGAATAAGTCAGGGTTTTTCTAAAATGTTTTGAAATCATGAATAATTAAAAAAATTGTTTCAAAATATTTCATATTCTTTAAAATCATATTGAAAACTTTTAAAAAATGAAAATTAATCTTTTAAAATTAAACTCAAATTATTTAAAATTTTCCCAGAACAGATATTCCTTCCCAATATTAAAAAATAAATTAGAAAAAATCTTTCGTCTCTTATCAATAATGTTTAGAATCATTCATAAATCAATTTTATAGTAGAATGAAATGGTTTATTTGGAAATTCTAATTTACAAATTTGATAGACCAGAAAATTCGTAATCTTGATTAATAGATAAACAAACTGAAAACAGCTACTAAAATTCATATTACATCATTTTAAGAAAATTATTTTTTTCAAATCCCAGTAAACAAAAGTTTAACAAAAATCTGTCAACATTTCGGCATTCACTCAACACCCTTTTTAAGCAATAAAAATAACAAAAAATATTGAACGTCTTTTCAGACTAGATGGAGCTATGAAAGAAAAAGTATTTGAAATAATTTTTTTTCTGAAAAAAGATTTGTACAACAATTTGATTTGTACCATCTAGCAAAATGCGTGTATTTTTTAAAAAAAGTTTCTTCTCTCGATCTCTCTAGTAGCTTGATGGAAAAGCACCTGACCGGAAATCAGTAGTTCTGTGGTTCGATTCCCAGCGGAGCGAAAGGAGAAAATCTTTTTTCAAACAAAAATTATTTGAAATGAAAAATAAAATGTTGAATTATAATTCTAGTATGGGCTTTACGGGAGTTTTCTGGGCTGCTTTATCTACATTATATTCGGATCCTGCAAGGACATTCCTGTGGGACCCACTGCCATAGTTTCATTACTGACGTACCAAACCGTCGCTCATTTAGAAGATCCATTACCACATGCTATTCTTCTGTGCTTTATAGCAGGTGTCGTTGAATTATTTATGGCAATTTTTGGACTAGGTAATTATAATTTTTATTATTTTCAAATTTTATGATTAAAGCTCCTATGTTTAATATTCTGAATGCCTGAAATTCCTTGAATATCCTGAATACTTTGAATATTCGGAATTCCCCGAATTCCTTGATTTTTCTGAATTCTTCGAAATTCTGGACTATTCTGAATTTTCCGGATTCTTCGAATATTTTTAATTCCCTGAATTCCTTGAATTCTCATGAATGCGGTGATATCTCTGAAATCCTTGAATTCCTTTAATTCTCAGAATTCTTCAGATTCTCTGCATTCTCCGAATTCGCTGAATTCTCTGAAATTCTCGAATTCTCTGGATTTTTTAAATTCTCTGAAATTCTTGGAACGTCTAAAATCTGTGGATTCTCTAGAATCCTAGAATTTTCTGAATTCGTTGAATTCTCTGAATTTTTTGAATTCTTTAAATTCCGTTAATTCTCTGAAATCTTTGAAATCTCTGAAATCCTTAAATTCCCCGAAATCCTTGAAATCTCTGAAACTTGTGGATTCTCTAGAATCTTGGAATTTTCTGAATTCGTTGAATTCTCGAAATTTTTTGAATTCTCTGAATTCCGTGAATTCTCGGAATTGTTTGAATTCTCTGAAATTCTTGAATTCTCTGAAATCCTTGAAATCTCTGAAATCTGTGGATTCTCTAGAATCATAGAATTTTCTGAATTCGTTGAATTCTCTGAATTTTTTGGATTCTCTAAATTCCGTTAATTCCCTGAAATCCTTGAATTCTCTGAAATCCTTGAAATCTCTGAAATCCTTGAATTCTCTGAAATCCTTGAAATCTCTGAAATCTGTGTATTCTCTAGAATCCTGAAATTTTCTGAATTCGTTGAATTCTCGGAATTTTTTTAATTCTCTGAATTCCGTGAATTCTCGGAATTCTTTGAATTCTCTGAATTCTCCGAAATCCTTGAAATCTCTGAAATCTGTGGATTCTCTAGAATCATAGAATTTTCTGAATTCGTTGAATTCTCTGAATTTTTTGTATTCTCTAAATTCCGTTAATTCTCTGAAATCCTTGAATTCTCTGAAATCCTTAAATTCTCTGAAATCCTTGAATTCTCTGAAATCCTTGAAATCTCTGAAATCCGTGGATTCTCTAGAATCCTAGAATTTTCTGAATTCGTTGAATTCTCGGAATTTTTTGAATTCTCTGAATTCCGTAAATTCTCGGAATTGTTTGAATTCTCTGAATTCGTTGAATTCTCTAAATTCCTTTAATTCTCTGAATTCTCTGAAACCCTTGAACTTTTTGAATCCGTTGAATTCTCTGAATTTTTTGAACTCCCTGAATTCCTTGAATTCTTTGAAATCCTTAAAATCTCTGAAATCCTTGAATTCTCCGAAATCCTTGAAATCTCTGAAATCTGTGGATTCTCTAGAATCCTAGAATTTTCTGAATTCCTTGAATTCTCTGAAATCCTTAAAATCTCTGAAATCCTTGAATTCTCTGAAATCCTTGAAATCTCTGAAATCTGTGGATTCTCTAAATTCCTTTAATTCTCTGAATTCCTTGAATTCTCTGAATTTTTTTAATTCTCTGAATTTTTTTAATTCTCTGAAAACCTTAAAATCTCTCAAATCTGTAGATTCACTAGAATCCTAGAATTCGTTGAATTCTCTGAATTAGTTGAATTCTCTGAATTAGTTGAATTCTCTGAATTCGTTGAATTCTCTCAAATATTTGATTTTTCTTAGTTGCTAAAAATCTTCCATTCATTTGAATTCTCTGAATTCCTTGAAGTCTGAAATCCTTGATTTATGCGAATTCTCGAAAATCTTCAAATGCCTTGAATTCCATAAAATCCTTGATTTATTTGAATTCCTTGGAATCCTGGAATATTCTGAATTTTCTGTATTATTTCAATATTTTCAATTTCTAAAATTCTATGAATTCCTTGAATTCCTTAAATTTTTTGAATTCCTCGAATTCTTTGAATACCTTAAATTCTTTGAATGCTTTGAAGTAATTGAATTCTTGGAATTCCTAGAATTCTTCGAATTTCTTGGATTCTTTAAAATCCTCTAATTCTTTGAATTCCTCGAATTTTTTGAATTTCTTGAATTCTTGGAATTCCTAGAACTCTTTGTATTCCTTGGATTCTTTGAAATCCTTTAATTTTTCGAATTCCTAGAATTATTTGAATTCCTTAAATTTGTTGAATTCCTCGAAATCTTTGAATGCCTTAAATTCTTTGAATTCTTTGAATGCTTTGAAGTCATTGAATTCTTGGAATTCCTAGAATTCTTCGAATTTCTTGGATTCTTTGAAATTCTCTAATTCTTTGAATTCCTCGAATTATTTGAATTCTTGGAATTCCTAGAATTCTTTGTATTCCTTGGATTCTTTGAAATCCTTTAATTATTCGAATTCCTAGAATTATTTGAATTCCTTGAATTATTTGAATTCCTTAAATTCTGTGAATACTTAGAATTCCTAGAATTCATTGAATTCCCCTGAATCCTTTGAATTTCTTGAATTCCTTGAACTCTTTCAATTTCTTCAATTCCTTCAATTCTTTGAAGTCCTTAAATACTTTGAATTTTTTTAAATTCATTAAATTCCTTAAATTCGTATTATTTGAATTTTTTATTTCTTCGAATAACTTGAATTTCTAAATGCTCTAAATCCCCTAAAATCTTTCAATTCTCTGAATTTTCTAAATGCCTTTAATATTTATGATTTTTGGAATTTCTGGAATATTCTGAATTTCCCGAATTCCTGAAATTCCTCCAATCATTGAATACTTGGAATTCTCTGAATTTGTGAAAATCTCTGAATTCTCTGAAATTCTGGAATATTCGGAATTCCTGAAATTCCTAAAATTCTTTGTATTCTTTGAATCGCCTAAATTCCTCGAATATTCTTAATTCGTGAAATTCTCTGAATTCTCTGTATTCATAGAATTTCCAGGATTCTCTGAAAGCCAAGAATTCCCTCAACTCTTCTTAATTCCTCTGAATTCTTTGAAATATTTTAAAGTCCTTGGAATACAGGGAATTCTCAGAATTTAGGAATTTTTACGAATTCAGGAAATGACAAAAATTCAAGGAATTCCAGAATTTTCACGAATTCGAGGAATTCAAATAATTCGGAGAATTCAGAAATTTCACGGATTTCAAAATAATAAAACTTATCAGAATTCAAAGGAATTCAAAATATTTCGAGTGAATTCAAATGAATTCAAATATAATCAAAATAATTTAAAATAATTATACTCAATTAAATAAATCTCATTTTTAAATCTTTAAAATTGAACTTTCCCAAAAAAGCAATCAAAATTGCATCATTTTCTACCATATTAAATATTGAAGAGTCTTCAATTGCAAATATTCAAAATTATAGAATTTTCCATTGTAAATCTTCATAATTATTAAACATCATTTTTAAAAAAAATTTTATATTTACTAAAAAAGTTACAGATTACTGAAAGCCATTTTTTTTAATAGTTTAATTTTTAAGATTTGCAATTGAAAATTAAAAGCTGATGTAGCAATTAAAAAAAATTTGCGTTCTATGTTTGCTAGTTAATAAATAAATAAAAATTCTTTTTTTAGGCTTTCTGATAGACTTTGTATCAGGTCCCGTTAGTTCGGGATTTACGTCTGCTGTAGCCCTTATAATTGTCTCGTCTCAAATAAAAGACGTTTTAGGAATATCCGCGAAAGGATCAACTTTTGTCCAAATGTGGACTAGCATCGCCGGAAAAATCTCAGACACTTCAGCCTGGGATGCAACACTTGGTGTTTCCTGTATTGGCCTTTTACTTATTCTCAGGGTGAGAAAATATCCACAATTTATACTTAACACCTATATACCTTACACCTATATACCTAATTACTTTACACCTATACACCTTACACATATACACCTTACACCTATATACCTACCTACTTTACACCTATATGCCTATTTAAAGTATACCTGTCTACTCTATACCTATATAGGAATATGTACACTACTATTTTCCAACCGAGAAAGTCCGCCTACCCCGAGAGGGAAATGGCTTAATGGTATAATAATAATAATAAATAATATTCAAATACCAGCGTTTCAATCTTGAAATACTTTTAACATAGAATCTTTTATAGACGGAATGAAACAGTATTACAGATACAAATTTAAAATTTATTTAAAAAAAAATGTCTTTTCTACTACAAAAGATGGCTTTTTAAATAAAATACTTGAATTTTCAATGAAATAATTGAATTTTCAACATAATAGTTGAATTTTTAATTTAAAAATATAAATTCGCAAAAAAAGTGTCATAGTTTATATTTCAATCAAAAAACATGAAATTTATACAAAAAAAAAAGTTTTTTAAAACCAGAAAGACGAATTTTCAACAAATAAAGATTTTTCACTTAAGAAGGATTTTACCTAAATCGCTGAACCTTCAAGCCAAAAAACGAATTTTCTCTACAAAACTGAATGCATTTTTACCCAACAAAAATGAAATTTTAAACCAAGAAAATGATTTTTTTTTCACCAAAAAAGGGGAATTTTCAACTAAAAAAGATCGATCTTAAAAAATTGAAAAGTTACATTTTCAGTTAAAATATTAAGTTTTAACAAAAAAAAAAGACTTTTCCACTGAAAAGTTAAATTTTTAACGAAAGACATAAGTCTCCAATCAAAAAATTTCAAAAAAGAAATTTCTACCAAAGCGGATGAATTTATAAATCAAAGAGATAAATTTAAAAAAATTGAATTTTCTGTTAAAAAAAATTTGGTTGACTTTTCACGATCAAAATATGAATTTTTTACCAAGAAATAAGTTTCTACGAAAAAATGGAATTTTCAATCCAAAAAGACGAATTTTTACCCAAAATGGATGACTTTTTAACAAAATTGTTGAATTCTCCACCCAAAAGTTGCATTTTATTCAAAAAAGATGAAATTTCTCTTAAAACAGATGAATTTTTATTTAAAAAGAAAACAAATTTTCAAAAAATAGTTGAATTTTCATTCAGAAAAGATTCAAGTTGACTTTTTAAGATCAAAATATGAATTTTCTAACAAAAAATAAGTCTCTACAAAAAAATGGAATTTTTCATCCAAAAAGACAAATTTTTTCAACCAAAAGGGATGAATTTTTAACGAAATAGTTGAATTCTCTACAAAATAGTTGAATTTTTTCCGGGAAAGATGAAATTTATACTAAAACAGATGAATTTTTACTAAAAAAAGGACAAATTTTTTTAAAAGTTGAACTTTCATCCAGAAAAGCTTTCAGTTTATTTTCTGACACCAAAATATGAAATTTAATCAAAAAGTAATTTTTCTACGGAATAGTGGAATTTTCAATGAAACATTAGAATTTTCAACCAAAAGTATGAATTTTTAACAAAATAGTTTTGTTTTCAACCAAAAAGTCGCATATTCATTAAAAAAATATGAAATTTTTCTTAAAAGAGATGAATGTTTAATTTAAAAAAAATATTCCTAAAAAATAGTTGAACTTTCATCCAGAAAAGATTTCAGTTCTATTTTCAATACCAAAATATGAATTTCAATCAAAAAGTAACATTTCTACGAAAAAGTTAAATTTTTAACAAAACAGAATTTTCAACCGAAAGTATATGACTGGTTAACATTATAGTTTTATTTTCAATCAAACAGTTGAATTTTTATTTTAAAAATATGAAATTTTTCTTAGAACAGATGAATGTTTAGTGAAACAAACAAAAATTTTAATAGTTAAATTTTCATCCAGAAAAGATTTCAGTTCTATTTTCAACACCAAAATATTAAATTTAACCGAAAAGTAAATTTTCTACAAAATATTTAAATTTTCATCAGAACAACAGAATTTTCAATCAAAAAGTATGAATTTTGAAAAAAATTGTTGATTCTTAAATTAAACAGTTGCATTTTTATTCAAGACAGATGAAATTTCTCTTAAAACAGATAAATTCCTAATTGAAAAAAAAAAATTTCAAAAAAATAGTTGAATTTTCATCCAGAAAAGATTTCAGTTTTTTTTTCAACACCAAAATATTAAATTCAACCAAAAAGTAAATTTTCTAAAAAATAGGTAAAAGTTTTATCAAAACAGTACAGATGAAATGTCTCTTAAAACAGATGAATTTTCAATTAAAAAAAAAAATGGTAATAGTTGAATTTTCATCCAGAAAAGATTTCATTTCTCTCTTCAACACCAAAATATTAAATTTAACCAAAAATTGAATTTTCTACAAAATAGTTAAATTTTCAACAAAACAGCAGAATTTTCAACCAAAAAGTATGACTTTTCAACAAAATTGTTGCATTTTGAACCAAACAGTTGCATTTTTATCCAAGAAAGCCGTAATTTATGCTAAACCAGATGAATTTTGAAATCAGAAAATTTAATTTTCAAAAACGAGTTAAATTTTTAACCGAGCAGTTGCATTTTTATTCAGGAAATATGAAATCTTTTTTTTTAAACAGATGAATTAAAAAAAACTAAAAACAATAGTTAAATTTTCATCCACAGAAGATTCCAGTTCACTTTCCAAAACCAAAATAAGAATTGTAAACTATAAGTTAATTTTTTGCTAAATAGTCGAATTTTTAACCAAAAAGTATGAATTTTTAACAAGATTGCTAAATTTTGAACCAAGTAGTTGCATCGCCCAAGAGAAATGAAAATTCTACTAAAAAAGGTGAATTTTCAAATCCAAAAAGATAAATTTTCACCCGAAAAGGATTACTGTTTCGCAAAATTGTTGAATTCTCTACCCAATGGTTGCATTTTTATCTAAAAAAGATGAAATTTCTCTTAAAACAGATGAATTTTCATTTAAAAAGAAAACAAATGTTTAAAAAATAGTTGAATTTTCATCCAGGAAAGATGCCAGTTGGCTTTTCAAGATCAAAATATGAATTTTTTAACAAAAAATAAGTTTCTAGGAACAAAATTGAATTTTTCATCCAAAAAAACGAATTTTTTCAAACAAAAGGGATGAATTTTTAACGATATAGTTGAATTCTCAACCAAACAGTGGCATTTTTATTTTAAAAAGATGACATTTTTCTTAAAACAGATGAATTTTTAATTAAAAAAAAATTGTAATAGTTAAATTTTCATCCAGAGAAGATTTCAGTTCTATTTTCAACACCAAAATATCAAATTTAACCAAAAAGTAAATTTTCTACAAAACAGTTAAATTTTCAACAAAACAGCAGAATTTTCAACCAAAAAGTATTAATTTTGAACAAAATTGTGGAATTTTAAACCAAACAATTGCATTTTCATCCAAGAAAGATAAAATTTCTCTTAAAACAGATGAATTCCTAATTAAACAAAAAATAATTTTAAAAAAAAAGTTGAATCTTCATCCAGAAAAGATTTCATTTTTTTTTTCAACACCAAAATATTAAATTAGACCAAAAAGTAAATTTTCTACAAAATAGTTAAATACAAAGTAAATTTTCTAGGAAATAGTTGAATTTTCAACAAAACAGTCGCATTTTTATTAAAAAAGGATGATATTTTTCTTAAAACAGATGAATGTTTAATTTAAAAAAAAAATTTTAATAGTTAAATTTGCATCCAGAAAATATTTCAGTTCTATTTTCAACACCAAAAAATTAAATTCAACCAAAAAGTAAATTTTCTACAAAAAAATTAAATTTTCATAAAAACAGCAGAATTTTCAACCCAAAAGTATGAATTTTCAACAAAATTGTTGATTTTTAAACCAAACAGTTGCATTTTTACCCAAGAAAGATGAGATTTCTCTTAAAACAGATACATTTTCAATTAAAAAAAAAAATTTAATAGTTCAATTTTCATCCAGAAAAGATTTCATTTCTCTTTTCAACACTAAAATAAGAATTGTAAACTATAAGTTAATTTTCTGCTAAATAGTCGAATTTTTAACCAAAAAATATGACTTTTTAACAAGATTGTTAAATTTTCAACCAAGAGTCATTATTATTATTATTAATTATTTTTCATCCAAAAAAGATTTTAGTAGGCTTATCAGCAATAAAATATGAATTTTAAACAAAAGTTTATTATTATACGGAAAAAGTTGAATTTTTAACCCAAAAATACGAATTTTTAACAAAACAGTTGAATTTGCACAAAAATTATGTCTTTTTAAGAAAATTGTTGAATTTTCAACAAAATAATAAAATTTATAACTAAAAAGATAATCTTCAGGAGTAAGTTTTTGCGAATTTGTCAAAATTACGTACATGATTGAAGGACCCTCTCTCCCCTACCATGACATTATATAGCATATCAATAAATATAGCATTATAAAATTGATATAACATTCCAATTTTCATATGGAAACAAGTTTGATCCAATTTCGTTCCTGTCTCACAAAAACTCTCTCAGACTTTCACAATCAACAGATCCTTACAGTTTAAAAATTTGCTTCTAACTCTAGACAAGGTAATTTATATTCAAATTTCTCAGCAGAATGATAACGGGATGTTTTGAAATTCCTTTGCAGATGATAACTTCCTTTAGTATAGGCCCCAAAGAAGAGGAACTTCGAACGACGAAGCAAAAAGTCATCAACAAAATTATATGGCTCACCGGCACTTCGAGAAATGCCTTACTCGTCATCATTTGCGGTGTCTTAGGCTACTACTTTTCAGATAATTCTCCAATCCACTTAATTGGTAAGTTTTTTTGCGTCTCCTCTTTTCATTTCTTTTCCACCTCCACCTTGCCCCTTTTCACATTCCCTGTTTCATTCTATCTTATTCGTTCCTCTAACCACCTTCATTTATTTCTTTCACTCCTCACCCAATTCTTCATTCCCTAAAATCTTTACCACATTCTCTTGCCAGCTTCCTCCCTCTTCAATTTCTTTCCTACATCTCTTCTACACGTCCCATGTTTCCTCTTCCCACCGATTCTGCACTTTCTGTTCTCCTTCTTTTCCTGATAGATCCTTTCCCTTAACTCTTTTTTTAATCTAAATCTTGTCATTCTTGTTCATCTTCTCTTTGCTCATCCCTTTCCTAAATACTTCGCTACTCCTTCCTTTGTTATCATCTCATACCATTTATTGTATTTTCATTCCTCAATCATACTCCTTCCTATTAATTCTCTTTCCCTCTTTTTTCTTTAATTTTTCATATACTCCAGACCCACCTCGCATATCTCTATCCCTAAAGAACTCTATTCATCTTCTATCTCCTTCAAACACCTTCTCTAACTCCATTCTCATTCCCCTCAATCTTCCATATCTTCTTTCCCACTACAGTACTTAATATTCTTTATGTAACCTCTCAATCTCTTCCCTTCCATCCCTATATATTCCTTAACATAATGTCGGCCACACCAGCGTTTCAAGCAACCACATTCTCATTCTTTAATCTTTTTTCAATACTCTTTAAACTCCTTTACTTCCTCTAAATTTATTCCCTTTCATCCCCAGTCCATTCTTTTTTTCTTCTACCACCTTTTCTAAGCCTCATTATTATTCTCTTTTCTACATTTAGATTCAACTTCTTTCCATCTGAGTATCTCTTCAATCCTATCTTCAATCATATCTCCTACTTGCTCTGCTACCTTTATCCTGCTTTTTGCTTTTAAATATTTCCGATACTCTATTGAATCCTATCTTATCCCCTATCTTATCAATCCCTCTTTCTTCACTTTCATCCTCCTATTTAACAAATAATTATTCTTTCTTTAATATTTCCGATAAAAAAGTTACTCTGGCCATTCCTCTCCTATCGGTATTCAATTCCACTTTGCTTAAATGCACTTTCCTCTTTCCTTATTATATCCTCTTCCTCGTCTCTTTTGCTATCATCTTTGACTCCTTTGATCATTTTGAATCAGGATTTAAAAAATCGTATTCTCTATCCTTATTAATAATAATTACATTATTCAAATTTCGCTGGCAAATGTATCGCTTCAAATCGGAAAGAGCGCTAAATTTAAATCATAAAAGAAGCCGAAATAATAGAAAACAGTATATTATTTTTCTACCAAAAAAGACTCATTTTCAACAAAGCACATGAATTTTCATCTGAAAAAGATCAATTTTTAACAAAAATTAGAATAATTAAAATGTCAGAAAAACAAATTTTCAACAACAAAAAAAAAAGAATTTTCAAGAAAATAGTTTTTTTTATCCAGAAAAATGATTTTTTAATCAAAAATAGAGGAATTAAATTTTTAGTTAAAACAATCAATTTTCAAGCAAAAAAATGAATTCTCAACAAAATAATTCAATTTTGAACCCAAAAGATGAATTTGCTACCAAGAAAGATTCAGTTTCTAGAAAATATACAAATTTTCAACTAAAAAAGATAAATTTATAAACCAAAAACAGAATAGCTCAATTTTCAGTTGGAAAAGTAAATTTTAAACAAGAAAAAAACGAGTTTTTAGCAAAATGAATTGATTTTCAACTAAAAATATCAATTTTCAACAAAAAATAAACGAATATTCAACCAAAGAAATTAATTTTTAATCACAATGATGAATTTTCTACCGAAAATATGCATTTTTAATCAAATATAGGGAAATTGTCAACGAATTTTCACCTAAATAGTGTTTTTTCAACCAAAGAAATTAATTCTTAACAAAAAATAGAATAGTTGGATTTACATCAAAACAGATAATTTTTTAATGAAAAAGATTAGACTTCAACCAAAATTAGAATAGTTGAAAAGTCAGAAAAATAAATGTTCAACCAACAAAAAAACGAATTTTCAACAAAATGCTTTTTTTATGAAAAAAAATTTTTTTTTCAACCAAAAATAGAAGAATTAAGTTTTCAGTTAAAACAATCAATTTTGAAAAAAAAAGAATTCTCAACAAAATAATTCAATTTTTAACACAAAAGATGGATTTTCTACCAAAAAAAAAACAGTTTCAATGAAATATATGCAGTTTCAACTAAAAAAGATAAATTTACAAACCAAAAACCGAATACCTCAATTTTCAGTTAAGAAAGTAAATTTAAAAAAAAACGAGTTTTTAGTAAAATTAGTTAATTTTCAACTGAAAATACAAATTTTCAACAAAAAAAATGAATTTTCAACCAAAGAAATTAATTCTTAATCACAATGATGGATTTTTAACAAAAATATGAATTTTCAACCAAATAGTGGAATTGTCAACCCAAAAAATAGAATAGTTGAATTTTCTTCAAAACAGATAATTTTTAAAGAAAAAGATTACACTTCTATCAAAGAAGTTAAATTTTCCAAAAAATGGAATTGAGTGAATTTTTAACTAAAGTAATGAATCTTCAACTGAAAAAAAAATAATTTTCAACAAGTTTTAACTAAAAAGATAAATTTTCTACCAAAAATAAAATTATTGAATTTTCAGTTAGTAAAATGAATTTTCAACCAAAAAAAGTCGGATTTTCAACAAATAGTTGAGTTACATTTTCAGTTGAAGAAATTAATTCTAAATAAGAAAAAACTAATTTTCAACAAAAAACATAAATTTTCAACCAAAATATTTTGTTTTATCCGAAAAAAAATTATTTTCAAACCAAAAATAGAAGAATTAAATTTTCAGTTAAAACAATCAATTTTGAACAAAAAGAATTCTCAACAAAATAATTCAATTTTGAACACAAAAGATGGATTTTCTACCAAAATGATACAGTTTCAATAAAAAATATAAATTTTCAACTAAAAAGGATACATTTATAAACCAGAAACAGAAAAGCTCAATTTGCAGTTAGGAAAGTAAATTTTAAACAAACAAAAAAACGAGTTTTCAGTAAAATTAATTAATTTTCAACTAAAAATATATTTTTTCAGTTAGAAAAATGAGTTTTCGACCAAAAAAAGAAACGAATTTTCAACAAAATAGTTAAATCTTCAAACAAAGAAATAAATATTTAACCAAAAAGATAAAGTTTCAACAAATGAGAATATTCTTCTACCAAAAAAAGACGGATTTTCAACAGATAGTGGAATTTTTACCTAAAACCGATAAATTTTCAACTAAAAATAGAATAGTTCAATTTTCAGTAAAAAAATTAATTTTCAATAAAATTAAAGTAAATTTTCAACGAAATATTATAATTTTCAACCAAGAAGATTGAATTTCTATCAACAAAATATTAAGTATCGATAAAAACTGGAACAGTGACGTTTTCAGTTAAAAAAATTAATTCTAAATAAGAAAAAATAGATGCATTTTTAATAAAGTACATGAATTTTCAACAAAATATTTGAATTTTTTAAGGAATTTTAAACCAAGAAGATACATTTCCAACGATAAACGTGATATATAATATCAAAACAAAAAGAATTTTAATTTTTTACCAAAAATAGTTGAATTCAACCAAAAACAAAAAGGACTTTAAAAAAAATAGTTTGAGTCCTCAACCAAAACAGATTAATTTTCAACCAAATCATTGCGATTTTTAACCATAATGATAAAATTAACTGCAACTTTAGTTTATCGAAAATTCCCCAACTCTGTTAGGTTTTCACTGATATTCCCTGACTTTCTGGAATTACCTAAACTGTAGCAACTCTGTAATTTGAAAAACTATATGTTTGTTTCGATCTGGCATGTTTTTGTAAAAATATATGTATTAATTATGATATACGTTCTTGGTCATTTAAGAACTCTACTTCTTCACCTCTTTTCCAAACTTCATTCTCAAATTGTTCTTTCCCTTCTACTGTCCAAAGAGTTGTAGATAAATCAAAATATTTTTTTTTTTAATTTTGATAAATAAATCAATTTTTTTTAAGATTTATTTTTCTTGCTGATCACTGGGGTTAATAATAAGAGTCCAAAATTATTTTGCGACATTTTGTCAGCTTGGTTCGCTGACCTCTTCAAGGTAGAATTTTATTGAACACCAAGATATAAAAACAGTACAAAAAATACTGTTGTTGTTTGGAATTCATTTAAAAGAATTGAAAACAAATTACCTTATAAGTTTAAATTAAAAAAGTCACCTCGGTCACAAAATTAAAAAGTTGAAAAAATGCAACCAGTCAAAGATTAAATTGACATTTTACACGTCGTCTGTGAGGTGAGGATCGTAACTGGCTATCATTAGACAACAGAGGGGTATTTATATTAAGAAGCTTGTACTCACAGGCACTGATCTCTTATCACGTACAAAATCAATTACGTAAGAAGGAATCATGATTTTGAATTGAAAATTACTGGGTTGTACATGTGATTAAAATTATAAATATCCTCTTTCTTGTTAATACCATTATTATTGCTCTTAACATATATCATTTCGGAAAGTAGACGTTTTTTACAGTTGGACTCAAAATCAAGTATTTTGGTATTTTCCCAATCAAATTCATGGTTGTGTATTCTACGATGTACATTAATAACAAATTCCTTTTTTTTTGTTGTTTTAATTTTGTCTTGGATCTAACACGGAGTTTACACGACGAAACACACCAAGTTTTTTCCATCATATTGAACAAATTTATGGAATGAACAACAAATTACTTCTGAAACGATTTACGACTACTAATCGACGTTTAGCTGAGACGTCTTCTCAACGAATATTCCTCCTAAGGTGCAGGTATAATGATTTGATTCCACATCACATACAAAATTTGCGTGTACACATTATTCAAACAGTTTCTCCTTTCATAGTTATTCATGTAAGAAAAGTTTTGCTGCATACAATAACTATACATCGAAAAAAATCTTAAAATTAGAAATTCGAGATATTAATTATCACATCCAATATTTGAATAAATCTCTAGTAAACATCAAGAAACAGATTATGAAGTCCGGAATAGAATATTATACTGTAAATTTTTTTTTTAAATTGTCTAGTACCAAATATAATACCATCATACGCAATTATAATGTTCTTCACAAAAGGAAGATTGATACTTTGCTAATAGAGAATAATTGTGGAAAAACTGTAAACAGAGACTCTTGGTTTAAGAACCTGTCTGAAAAACAAATTCCGGTAGAGGTTATTGATACTGTGTCTCTAGGTCCGAATCATTGTGTATCGCCTAAATTTTCTGCCAAAGATGCTATTATTTCTATTAAAAATTTAGAAACATCACTAGAATCATTAGACATAAATGTTTCCATTAAAAACGAAATAAGAAATAATGTGACGAATAATATTTGTAATATCATGAATCATGACACTCACATCTCTGTCGAAGAAAGGTCCTTTGCCAAAAAATTAAAAACAACAAAATCCTTTATCCAAAACAATTCTGATATCCTTTTTACAACTGCAGATAAAGGAAATCTAACAGTATGCATGAACAAAACAGATTATTTAGAAAAAATGCACTGCCTTTTCTTGGATTCGAAAACTTATAAGAAATTGAATAATAATCCTCTTAAGAAATTACAAGAGAATACCTCACAAATATTAAGAAATTTGAATGATGACAACTTATAACAATTTAGATATCACAATAATGAGTTAACTTTGAACAACACTACACTAGCTAAAGGTTATGGTTTACCTAAAGTCCATAAGGAAGATATACCACTTCGTCCTATAATTTCATTAGTTAATAGTCCAACTTATGTTTTAGCTAAATTTATATATAATGATCTAAAACATGGTATAACAACTCCCAATTCGAACATTAAAAATAGAAAGAAAAATTAAATAACATAACAATAGATGGTGATTACATATTCATGTCCTTAGATGTCAGTTCGTTATTTACTAATGTTCCTTGCTCGTTGGTGTTGGAGAGCCTAGATAGAAGATTTCATGATATTCAGAGTAATTGCAAAATTCCTTTCGAAGAGATAAGAGAATGTATAAAATTCCTTTATGACAATACTTATTTCGTTTTTAATGATAATATATACCAACAAATTCATGGTACTCCGATGGGTTCACCCATTTCACCGTTACTTGCAGATATGGTTATGGATGACTTGGAAAATAGTTGTTTAAAAAAACTAAAAGAAAAATATAATATACAGCTGCCCTTTTATTACAGATACGTCGATGACACGATCTTATGTGTCAAAAAGGATCATATTCAACTAATTACCCATATTTTCAATTCTTATAATGTTAATTTCCAGTTTACTGTTGATCTAGAAGAAAATAATAGTATTCACTTTTTAGACATTTCTCTCTTGAGAGATAATAATAGCATTATTACAAACTGGTACCAAAAACCATCTTTATCAGGCAGAACTATTAACTATTTCTCAAGTCATCCAAATCAGGTAAAAAAGAACATTGTATTCAACCTTGCTGACAGGGCAATAATGTTATCGCACCAAAAATTTCACGCTAAAAATTTAAAAGTTATTACCCAACTATTATTAAATAATGATTACCCAATAAGTTTTATTAACCAACAAATTAAAATTCGTAAATTAAAATTGAAATATGGTCCTATACAAAATAACTCTGCGCGAAAACAATTATTGGCCCGTCAACCAAAAGTCAGTTCACCATTTATAACAAAATTCTTCGATAAAACTTCCCACTTTCTTAAAAAATTTAACATAGCTGCAATTCCTTCGATAAGACCTTCATTGTCGTCTGTAATTAGACTAGGTAAAGATAAAACTAAGAAATGGGAAGAAACTAACGTTGTTTACAAAATTCCTTGTAAAAATTGTCCTGCCTCTTATGTGGGTGAAACTAAAAGAATGTTGAACACGCGTATAAATGAACACAAAAACAACAAAAAAAAGGAATTTGTTATTAATGTACATCGTAGAATACACAACCATGAATTTGATTGGGAAAATACCAAAATACTTGATTTTGAGTCCAACTGTAAAAAACGTCTACTTTCCGAAATGATATATGTTAAGAGCAATAATAATGGTATTAACAAGAAAGAGGATATTTATAATTTTAATCACATGTACAACCCAGTAATTTTCAATTCAAAATCATGATTCCTTCTTACGTAATTGATTTTGTACGTGATAAGAGATCAGTGCCTGTAAGTGCAAGCTTCTTAATATAAATACCCCTCTGTTGTCTAATGATAGCCAGTTACGATCCTCACCTCACAGACGACGTGTAAAATGTCAATTTAATCTTTGACTGGTTGCATTTTTTCAACTTTTTAATTTTA
Organism: Andricus quercusramuli; assembly: GCA_932178445.1. Taxonomy (NCBI): domain Eukaryota; kingdom Metazoa; phylum Arthropoda; class Insecta; order Hymenoptera; family Cynipidae; genus Andricus; species Andricus quercusramuli. The sequence goes on along the minus strand of CAKNXH010061793.1, from coordinate 27,987 downwards.
TGACCGAGGTGACTTTTTTAATTTAAACTTATAAGGTGTTTTTTTTCAATTCTTTTAAATGAATTCCAAACAACAACAATATTTTTTGTACTGCTTTTATATCTTGGTGTTCAATAAAATTCTAGCCTGAAGAGGTCAGCAAACCAAGCTGATGAAATGTCGCAAAATAATTTTGGACTTTTATTATTAACCCCAGTGATCAACAAGAAAAATAAATCTTCAAACTAAATATGGAGGGTGATAGATATTTTCAGTCCAATAAATCAATTTTTATTATTCAGGCAATATTCCCGGTGGCATGCCAACTATTCAACCTCCACCTTTTGGCTTCACCAAGGGCAACACAACAGTTTCCTTCATGGAGATGTGCTCGAATTTAGGAAGTGGCATCCTAGTTCTGCCTCTTATATCTCTGATGGAGGACGTGGCCATCTGCAAAGCTTTCTGTAAGGGAGCATTTATTATTTTTCTTTAAAACAAAATTAATGTGATTCAAAAACACGAACTTACAACGAAAAGGTTCAAGTTCCAAATCCACTGACTTTAGAACTAGATAAAGATGGAATGCTTTCAAGTCTCTAACCAAATTGATTGAATTATAATTTTCAAATTGTAGCTAATGGAAAGTCGGTGGATGCCACTCAGGAATTGTTAGCGATTGGAATGGCGAATATAGGAAACTCTTTTGTGCAAGCATTCCCAGGATCTGGTTCACTGAGCAGAAGTGCTGTTAACAACGCTTCGGGTGTAAGAACTCCTCTCGGCGGACTTTATACAGGTAAATTACAATCAAAGTGTTCATAGATTTATAAACTTTCACTATTCCTAAACCTTTTTAGGGTGGGTTTAGTAGCTTGTGAGGTAAGATCATCAGACCGGCAATCTGAAAGACCTGGGTTTGGATCCCAGTAGAGCTTCAGACCAATTTTTCACAACTTAAAAAATCTCTTACCTACAAAGAACTATCAACCCTACAACCAAGGTTTTGTATTTGCCTCATTAAATGACAACTGCTGGGCATAGAAAAATACTGAGAACCTTGAAAAAATCTGCTTCCTCTTTAAATTCCAAATGTTGAGCAAAACACCACTGGAACGGGTAAAGAATAGGGAAATTAAGAGTTAAGATGCTTCCCTATGCTAGAAGCTGTTCTTTAAGTACGATTTTGGTTCGCTCCTAGTTGTTTACAGACCTCTTGATGAAGCCCAGGAGGACAACCTGCTGGACACTGACATAAGACATACAGGGATGTCTCGCGAATTGGTTTAATGTCTTTTTGCATTTCCAAACCAGTGCTGATGTTATATCCGGTTTTCCAACTAATGCTGCTTGGCTATCTAAGCAGATTGTAATCTGTCCACCAGCAGCGTTTTTCTCTATTAGTGCCTCAGCAAAGCGGATGATGGCCAGGACATACTCCTGGAAGATGGTGGCATGTTGCTCAAGTGGGCTGTCAAAGATTTCTGCTCCTTATCCCCTTCTCCTTTGGTGCTATCCTTGTTCCGCACATCCTTGTTTGGGATGAGGATGCGGAAAGTCCGGGTGAAGTTCAAGTGTTTTTTTTTGTCTTGCCTTATTTCTAGAATTTGCAGTGTACTGATCTAACTTGGGAGTCTAATGTGTTCAGTCCCCCGAGTTGATCTGTCTGCTCTTGCTAGGCGGCTCATCGCCCGAGCTGCCCGGCAATTATCGCAACCATCGTCACCATCGTCACCCATCAGATTGCTAGCGTTTGTAATCGTCGCAATCTATAAAACATCGTTTTGAATTTGGCCCGTGGTCATCAGACCACGGCTGCGCATAGGAACCTTCGTTTAAGGACAACAGTGTATCAGGCTAAGAGAACTTGTTCCCTGATACATTTCTCGACCAGCATCTCTAGCTTAAGAGCGAAGGACATCAAACTGATCAGCCTGAAATATTTAGCAATAGTGTAGCTCTCCTTTTCCGATTTGGCGATGAAGGCCACTCTACCGTCCTTCCATGCTGATGAAACTTGTTTGAAACTCGGCCTCAATAGTTTCATCAGTGGGGACAACGGCACAGTCCTTTTGTAAGAGCATCAGCATTCTCATTCTCCTGGCCCCAAAATTCCTTCTCTCGGTCGGTTTGAGTTTAAAAAATAACTGGAAGAACGACTTCCTTCATGTAGTCAAGTGCTTCCTCTTTGTCTTCGACAAATTCGCCATCGTCAAGTCTTATGAGCACGAGGCGAGCCTCCGGATTGCCAGCATCTTCCTCGCAGAAGCTCATCCAGTCTTCCTACTGGTAGGTTCTAATGTTTGTCTTGTATTCATTCTGAGCCATCTTTTAGTTGTCCCAGTCTGAAGACAGTTTAGTTTTGTTTGTCCTATTATACACCGCTCTAGTCTTTTTGCGCATCTTTCACGAATCTAATTATACTCATAGGGCAATTGTTCTCATATAATGCAATGAGGACCCTTTGCAGAAATTCCATGGCCTACTCTAACTCATAGATGATACTACAGCTTGTGGGAAATTTCACGAGACTTTGAGTTTCTCCTTGTATGAGTCCCAAAGTGTATTCCTGTGATTTATGATCTTCGACATCATCGGTTGTCTCAGGGCCAACTGCAACCAGATATATTTGTGGTCCGAGAGAGAATCTTCGTCGGAGAATTTCCAGCCCACTATCTTGCTCTTCAGCTCTTCTGAGCATAGAGTCAAATCAAAAATCTAACTTCTGTATATGTTCTGGATTGTGGGAGTATTTGCGTCACAAGAAAATAATAAGAAAAGTCAGGAAAATTTGGTTATTGAAACATAGATATGCTGGATGACTTTCTTTTAGTCCGATTTTCTGCGTTGATGGGTCAAATTGAAGCTCTCAGCATGTAGAATTGAAATAAGAATTAAATTTTCTATGTTACGTTTTTTGATACTAGTACATAGTTTAATAATATATGTAAAAAATGGCCACTATCTTAAATTTCAGCTTGCCGACCTCTTCTGGGACTTATTTTTGACTGATTTTTTGTATGTCTTCAGGTCTTCTGGTCATCCTAGCTCTCATGTTCCTGACACCTTATTTCTACTATATTCCAAGAGCAACATTAGCAGCAATTATAATCGCTGCTGTAATTTTTATGGTAGAGGTTAAGGTCGTCCGACCCATGTGGAGAACAAAAAGTGCGTGAGATTTCACCAATTTAATCAGATTGATAAAATACTTTTAACAGTTTCTTACTCACTTGACTCTTCTTTTTTTTCACCAGAATCGGACTTGATACCAGGAATTGGTACTTTTATCGCCTGTCTGGTTTTACAATTGGAAGTAGGAATTCTCCTCGGCGTTGGCATGAACGTTCTTTTCATTCTTTACCACGCAGCCAGGCCGAAAATATCTGTGGAAACACTCAAGGTTAGTTAAAGATGATTGAAAAGAAATTAAACAAAATCATTTTTACTTATATTTCAATCATTAATTTAATGGAAAAAAATTAATATTTCCAGCATTTAATTGCTGGAAGTAAAAAGATTGAAAAAGATAGAATTTTGGGGATAGGAAAAGATAGAACTATTCTATCTCTCTCAATGGGTCACTTTGCATCCCTAAAACGCTATCTTTCTTATCCCTAATCCCAATAACTTTCTATCTTTTTCTCTATCTTACGTCACAAAGGACTCTTATCTTTTTCAATCCATTAGTCTATCTATCAATTACTAATTTCAATCTTTTTCAATCTCTTTATGTATCCTTCGTGACGTAGGCCTCTTATCTTTTTCTATCCCTTAGTCTATCCATCTATTACAAATTTTAATATTTTTTAATCACTTTCTTTATCCTTCGTGACCGAAGACTTATCTTTTTCTATCCCTTAGTCTATCTATCTAGTACGAATTTTAAAAATTCAAACAAAAAATTTGACTTTGACCACGTATCAGAAAGACATACCATATAGCGTATCCCTCCTGGAATTAAAAAGATATAGATCCTATCTTTTTGAATAATTTCGAATCTTTATGATAGATATAGACAGAGAAAATGTATTCCATTCTATCTCTTTGTCAATCTAAATTCACGTCTATCTTTTTCAATTCTCTCTATTCTATCTCATCCTATACTTTATCTATCCACGTCAATCTTTTTCTATCTCTCTTTCAATCTAAACTCCTGTTACCTTTTTCAATCTTCTTTTCCCGACCCCTTCTTATCCTCGAACTATCCTCGTCAATCTCTTTCTATCTATTTTTCAATCTGAATTCACGTCTATCTTTTTCAATACCCTCTTCTCTATCTCGTCCTATCCTTTATCTATTCACGTCAATATTTTTCTATCTCTGAATTAATCTAAATTTCCATCTATCTTTTTCCATCTACTCTTTCCTATCTTATTGTATCATACATCTATCAACGTCTATCTTTCTCTATCTATTTTTCAATCTATATTCACGTTTAACTTTTACAATACCCTCTCCTCTGTCTCACCTTTTCCTTTGTCTACCCACCTCAATCTTTTTCTATCCCTTTGTCAATCTAAATTCACGTCTATCTTTTTCAATATCCCTTTTCCTATCACATTGTATCATACATCTATCAACGCCTATCTTTTTCTATTCATTTTTCAATCTGAATTCACATCTATCTTTTTCAATACCCTCTTCTCTATCTCATCCTATCCTTTAACTATCGACGTCAATATTTTTCTATCTCTGAATTAATCTAAATTTCCATCTGTCTTTTTCCATCTACTCTTCCCTATTTCATTGTATCATACATCTATCAATGTCTATCTTTTTCTATTTATTTTTCGATATGAATTCACGTATATCCCTTTCAATCTCCTCTTCTCTATCTCACCCTATCCTTCATCTGTCCACGTCAATCTTTTTCCATGTCCCTATCAATCTAAAGTTCCGTCAATCTTTTTTAACCCCCTCTTATTTTATCTTATCTTGTCCTTCATCTTTACTTGCCAATATTTTCCCATCTCTCTTCCAATATAAATTCTCGTGTATCTTTCCTAATCTCATCTTCCCTATATCATGTCTATAATTTTCTATCCATTTTTCAATCTAAATTCACGTTTATCTTTATCCATCCCTGTCTCATCTCATCCTGTATCTATTAAAGTCAAAGTTTTTCTATCTCTATGCATTTATATAGACAAAAAGATGGAAAAAGATTGACGTGGATAGATAAAGTATAGGATGAGGTAGAGAAAAGGAGATTGGAGAAGAAAGACGTGAATTTACATAGACAAAAAGATAGAAAAAGATTGACGTGGATAGATCGAGGATAATAAGAGATAGGGAAAAGGAGATTGAAAAATATAAAGGGAGTTTAGATTAATTAAGATATAGAAAAAGATTGACGCGGATAGATCGAGGATAAGAAGAGATAGGGACAAGGAAATTGAAAAAGATGAAGGCAGTTCAGATTGATTGAGAGATAGAAAAAGATTGACGTTGATAGAAGTAGGGTAGGATGAGATAGAGAAAAGGAGATTGAAAAAGAAAGACGTGAATTT
>CAKNXH010061793.1:6598-22485 GCA_932178445.1 Andricus quercusramuli | reverse complement strand
TTGACGCGGATAGATCGAGGATAAGAAGAGATAGGGAAAAGGAGATTGAAAAAGATAACAGGAGTTCAGATTGGTAAAGAGATAGAAAAAGATTGACGTGGATAGATAAAGTATAGGATGAGATAGAAAAGAGAGCATTGAAAAAGATAGACGTGAATTTAGATTGACAAAGAGATAGAATGAAACACATTTTCTCTATCTTTTTCGATCATAAAGATTCAAAATGATTCAAAAGGATAGGATCCCTTTTTTTTACTTCCAGCAGGGGTAGCTCTATAAAATACCTGATTTTTTCAGAGTGTTTGCGACATCGAATACTTGATGCTGACGCCAGACAGATGTTTGATTTTCCCCTCCGTGGACTACGTTCGAAATCTGGTTACAAAATACAGTCTTCGTGGTGGAAGCGTCCTGACGCCTGTCGTCGTTGACTGTTCGCACATCTACGGAGCAGATTTCACAGCAGCCAAAGTAATTGAAAGTCTGACAAAAGACTTTGCTGCCAGGGGCCAGCCGTTGTTCTTCTACAATTTGAAACCTTCAGTTTGTGCTGTTTTTGAAGGTGTTTCCCCTACAGACTTTGTGGTTTACTACACCAGAGATGCACTCGACGACCTCCTCAAGCAGAGGGGCTACTTCAAGCAAATCAAGCAGGATATTCCCTTGGCCTGAAAGATCTTTCTGATTTTTCATTGTTGCAAATGGAGGAAGTAACTAACCTCATTTTTGAAAGACTTTCCAAAGTGGAAAGCTATCCGTAGAAATGTCGCAAACTACGATAAAGGAAGATATTGCGAAGTTGGTGAGTAGTATAGCAAAGAGGCTACGACGCCACTTACCGACCGAGGAAGGTTCTGTTGCATGCTGATTTACCGACAGTCGGTGTTACCATTAGTCAGGAATGCAGTCTCCTGATACTTCTCCTTCTTCTGTCTTTTCCTCCTCCTCCTGATCACCTATCTTTTGATAAGGAAGAGGATCAGGAGGAGGTAAGTGAGGCTGGGACAGAAGAAATGATTCGTCAGTAAGGCAAGAATCTGCATTACCGACCTACAGTAATACCGACCGTCGGTAAGTGGCGTCGTAGTAGTATAGCTCTACTACTTTGGTAAAAGCGTACGTGCAGAATGTTTTTACGACGGAGAGAAAATTCTCCTAAAAATTGTTCGATCAGAACTAAATCGAAGAACTGTATATTACTCTTGGAATTCAGAGAACTCTTAAAAAACGCAAAACATTGCGTTTACCTCGATTCTCGGTGCCAATACGTGAGAAAAAAATCGCCCGAACTTTGTTTGAATCTCCTGTCGTGTATTCGAATACACGATACAGGATTTTTAAATCTAAGCTTTAATTAAAGCCTTTTTTCTCGCGAGACTAGTTTTAAATTTAAGTAGGTAGATGAGTTTAGTCGTCGTATGGAAGTGTAATTAATATACACCGGAAACAGTATTGTTGAATGCTACTGCCGAGCGAAAAAAAAATCATTGTAGTTCTATAAAGAAAAAATATTTGTTATCCAGGTGCTTATTAACTAGTAGTAATGGATATTTGTAAATTGCAGTACTTAAAATGTTGTGTTGTTCCAACTATATATATTCGGTGGACCTAGAGGAATTTAATTATTTTTAAAAAATTTCTCAAAATAAAAATAGCTTTATACTTGAAATTTATTTGGCATTGAAGGAATTCAGGCGAGATGAATTTTTTCTAGAAATTAGGTCCACTTTTTTACTTTTTAAATCGCACATCACTATACTCGAAGCCTGAATGTACTTTACTGAAAATGAAATAATGAAATTAGAGTACTTACTTCACTTAACAATTTGGAATTAGGTTTTCAAAAACTTGGAGGAAAAAATTGACAAAGCATCTTGAAGAGCTTTACTCAAACTTAGAAAAAAGCTTTATAATTGCATTTGAAATCAATATTGTAAATATTGAAAATGAAATTGTACTTCGTCAATAATATTTTGAACGAAAACTGTTGTCTAAAAATTAATAATAACGCAGGAATGAATAAAGCATGTAAAGTTTAAGTAGGATGAAAAAAAGCTTTTGTTGCTTCACTTTGGCAGTGCGCGTGTGTATAGATTATAAGTTTTTGAAAAATACTGTGATAATTTTTTAAGAAACAAAAGAGAAATATACGATGTATTATACACAATTCGTGCAAATTCTGCCATTTGCAAATATTTCGTGAAAAATATTCTCTGCAGTGAAAAAAAAACAGAACACGAGAGCCTTAAATTTAAGAGAAATAGAAAGCAATATTGTAGTTCCTGTGATTATTATGAGAGTGTAATAGTTGAAGGATAAAAGAGTTTAAAAGACAGAGGGACCCGCTTCCCACCATCATGTTATAATCGTTAATATTAATATATTTATAAATGATATTACCAGGTTTATACAGATTTCGTTACTTGATCACGAATCCTTCCACCTTTATCCAAAAATATAATTCTTTATCCTAAATTAATAAGTTATACACTCCAAGTCCCATATAAACCGTTTCCAATTGGAATGCATAATATTGCGCATATTGTGCAATATTATGCATTCCTATTCTATAGTATTCTATATTCTATATTCTATAGTATACAGTATAATACAAATAATTCTATGGGACCTGGAGTGTAAATCACAATTTGGAGATAGGAGGAATCAAGGTCTAAACTCTTTTAAAATGTTTTAGGGGAAAAAATATATTTTTTTAATTGTGTGGATAACAGGCTTCACTGCATTTTCGGGCAGATTACAATTCCGCCCCAGCTACCTGCGTACAGTTCCCCCACTACGCAGCTTCCCCTCACTCAGCCGAACTGCTGCCGCCGAGCCTGGTCAGCTGGAGTTCTTTGTACGTAATGAGGAATAAAATGCGGAATATAATTTTTTTTTAATTCAAGACTTTTAACAGAAAATATATTTATGAAAATTCTTCTTATTCTGTTTTTATGTGTTAAAATAGTATTTTTAATTGACTTATATCAAAAAAAATTCCATAATAATCATCATAGTATCCCAGGTTGAAAAGTTATACATATTGGGAAATATTATGTATATCTTTCATTTGTTTTATTCATTTTTGGTATAAAACAAAAAGAGCCTTTCAAAGGCAAACCATTGGAATCGATGTAATTCGCGGATTTCGAATATTATATTTTTAAATTAGGTAGTCCTGAATTAAAAAATTGTTATATCTCGCATTTTAGTCCTCATTAGGTACAAAGGTCTCCAGCTGACCAGGCTCGGCGGCAGCAGTTAGGTTGAGTGAGGCGAAGCCGCGTAGTGGGGGAACCGTACGCAGGTAGCTGGGGCAGAATTAACAAAATAGATGAATTTTTGTCTAGAAAGGAATGTTTTAAAACAACAACAAAATAGAAAATATGATTTTTTTAAATAATTGTTGAATTTTCAATCAAATTTTCAACAAAATAAATTTTTGAACCCAAAAAGGATTTTTTCTACAAAAATAGTTAAATTTTTAACCCAAAGAGACGAATTTTTAACAGAATAATTGAATCTTCAACCAAGGAGATGAGATTCCAACCAAAATTATGAATCTTCAACCAAAAAAATGAAATTTTAATAAAGTAGTTCAGCTTTTATACTAATAGTAGAATTTTCTACTAAATTGTCAAATTTACAAGCCAAAAAGAAGAATTTCCTATAAAACAGTTGAATTCTCAACCAAAATGTATTTTCAACCATAAAAGACAATAAAAATATATAATTTTTTAACATAATTATTGAATTTCTGATCAAAATCTCAAAAAAATAAATTTTTGAGCCCAAAAAGGACTTTTTCGACAGAAATATTTAAATTTTTAATTCAAAAGGTCGAATTTTTAACAAAATAATTAAATTTTCAACCAAGAAGATGAATTTCTAACAAAAATTATGAAACTACTAAATTGTTAAATTTACAAGCCAAAAAGACCAATTTGATACAAAACAGTTGAATTCTCAACTCAAAAATATGTTTTTTCAAAAATGAAGTTAATTTTCAAACTTAAAAGTTGACTTTTCAACCAAAATGTATTTTCAATCAAAAAAGATGAATTTTCAACAAAATACATGAATTTTGTGTAAAAAGATATGTTTAAAAACAAAAAATACAAAACAAAAAATTTGATTGCTTTAAATTCTTGTTGAATTTTCAATAAAATAATAAAATTTTTAACAAAACAAAATTTTCAAATCCAAAAATGAATTTTTCTACAAAAATGGTTGAATTTTTAATCCAAAAAGACGAATTTTTAACAGAATAATTGAATTTCAACCAAGGAGATGAATGTCCAACAAAAATTATGAATCTCCAACCCAAAAAAATGAATTTTTAATAAAGTAGTTGAGCTTTCATCCTAATAGTAGAATTTTCTACTAAATTGTCAAATTTACAAGCCAAAAAGAAGAATTTCCTACAAAACAGTTGAATTCTCAACCAAAATGTATTTTCAACCAAAAAAGACAATAAAAAAATATAATTTTTTAACATAATTATTGAATTTCTGATCAAATTTTCAACAAAATAAATTTTTGAGCCCAAAAAGGACTTTTTCTCCAAATCGTCGAATTTTTAACAAAATAATTAAATTTTCAACCAAGAAGAGGAATTTCTAACAAAAATTATGAAACTACTGAATTGCCAAATTTACAAGCCGAAAATACTAATTTTATACAACACAGTTGAATTCTCAACTCGAAAATATATATTTTTAAAAATAAAGTTAATTTTCGAACTCAAAAGTTGACTTTTCAACCAAATAAATGAATTCTCTACCAAATTGTTTAAATTTTTGAGCAAAATGTATTTTCAATCTAAAAAGATGAATTTTTGTCTAAAAAGTTATGTTTAAAAAGAAAAAATTTGATTTTTTCAAATTCTTGTTGCATTTTCAATAAAATAATTAAATTTTTAACAAAACAAAATTTTCAAATCCAAAAATGAATTTTTCTACAAAAATGGTTGAATTTTTAATCTAGAAAGAGGAATTTTTAATCTGAAAAGAGGAATTTTTAACAAAATAATTGAATTTTCAAACAAGGAAATGAATTTTCAACTCAAATTATGAATCTTTAATAACAAAAAATTAATTTTCAATCAAGCAGTTGAAATTTCTAGTCAAAAAGACGAATTTTCGATAAAAAATAGTACTGTTGAATCAAAAATACGTTTAAAAAAAGTTAATTTTCAAACTGTTGAGTTTTTAACCCAAAAATATGAGTTTTCTACGAAAAAATTAATTTTCAACAAAATAGTTGAATCCTCAACCAAAACAGATTATTTTTCAATTAAATAGTTACATTTTTAATAAACAAAGATGACATTTCTTCCAACAGAAATAAATTTTTATACCTAAATGAGGGATTTTTTGAAAAAGCGTTGAATTTTCGAATAAGAAAGATTTTTCATTCAAGATTTAAAAAAATGCAATCAAATTATTGGATTTTAAAGCCAAAAAGACGAATTTTTTACGAAACAGTAGAATTTTCAACCCGAAAATATGAATTTTCAATAATGAAGTTACTTTTCTAACCGATGAGTTGTCTTTTAAATGAAATAATTGAATTACATACCAAACTGTTAAAATTTTCAAGCAAAAAAGACGAATATTTAAACAAAAATTTAATTCTCAACAAAATAGTAAAATCCTAAACTAAAACAAATTTTGTAGATAAAAAAAAATTCAACCAAATTGTTGAATTTTCAAAAGAAAAAGAAAATTTGAATTGTCATCCCAAAAATATGAATTTCAAACAATAAAGTTAATTTTCAAACTAAACAGTTGACTTTTCAACCAAATAAATGAATTTTCACCAAACTCAAAAGGATACATTTTTCACAAAATGAATGTATTTTTGACTAGAAAGGTATGTTTTGAAACAATCGAAAAACAAGCAAATATGATTTTTTAACATAATTGTTGAATTTTCAATGAAATAATAAAATTTTCAACAAAATAAATTTTCAACCCCAAAAATGAATTTTTCTACAAAAATAGTTGAATTTTTAATCGGAAAAGACAAATTTTCAACAAAATAATTAAATTTTCAATCAAGGAAATGAATTTTTACCAAAAATTATGTATCTTCAATAACGAAAAATTTATTTTCACCCAAGCAGTTTGACTTGTCAGTAAAAAAGACGAATCAACCCAAAAATATGGGTTTTCTACGAAAAAGTTATTTTTCAACAAAATAGTTGAATCCTCAACCAAAACAGATTATTTTTTAATTAAATAGTTGCATTTTGAATAAAAAAAGATAAAATTTCTTCCAAAAGAGATGGATTTTTATACCTAAATGACGAATTTTTCCAAAAAACGTTGAATTTTCGATTAAGAAAGATTTTTCATTAATGATTTTAAAAAAATTCATCCAAACATTTCAACCCAAAAATTTGAATTTTCAAAAATAAAATTACTTTTTGAACTAATAAGTTGACTTTTTATTTAAATAATTGAATTATATACCGAACTATTAACATTTTTAATAAAAAAAGAGGAATATTCAACGAAAAATCAATTTAATTTTCCACAAAAAAGTGAAATCCTAAACCAAAATAAATATTTCAGACAAAAAAAATTCAACCACATTGTTGAACTTTCAAACGAAAAAGAAAACTTGCATTTTCAACAATAAAGTTCAATTTCCAAAACAATTTTTTAACCAAAAAATTGAATTCCCTATCAAACTGTTGATCTTTTAAGCAAAAAATAAGAATTTTCTGCACAACAGTTGAATTTTCAAAAAAATAGTTTATTTCCAACCAAACAGTTGACTTTTCAACCAAATAATTGAATTTTCTACCAAACATTTAAATTCAAGCTAAAAAGACGAATTTTCAACCCTGAAATATGAATTTTCAACCAAAAAGTTAATTTTCAACAAAATAGTTAAATCCTCAACCAAAAAAAATTTTCCTGACAAAAAAGAAAAAAAATTGACCAAATAATTGTTGAACTTTCAAGCCAAAAAGACGAATTATTTACAATTAAGTAGAATTTGCAAAATTTTCTACCAAACTGTTGAAATTTCGAGCCAAAAAGTCGAATTTTCTACAAAACAGTTAAATTTTCTACCCGGAAATATGAATTTTTAATAATATTTAATTTTTAACAAACTGTTGAAATTTCAAGCCATAAGGGAGAATTTTCAACCTTAAAATATGAATTTTCAACCATAAAGTTGATTTTCAAGAAAATAGTTAAACAAAAAAGAAAAAAAAAAAAATTGTCGAACGTTCAATCAAAAATGACTAAATTCACAAAAAAGTTGACTTTGCAACTAAACAGTTGAATTTTCTACCAAACTGTTGAAATTTTCAGTAAAAAAAAAAAACAAATTTTCGATTAAAAAAACAGTTTGTACTTTCAACTCAACAATACCAATTTTCAAAAAATAGAATAATTTTCAACGAAATGGTTTGCATTTTAAACAAAAAAAATGTTTATTTAATGACTTTTTTTTTGAACGATAAAATAATTAAATTTTTAACCAAATAAATTTGTTAACTCGAAAAAGAATTTTCTACAAAACCGATGATTTTCTACAAAAAAGTTAGTTTTCTGCTAAATAATTGTATTTTCTACAAAAATAGTTGAACTTTTAACTGAAATAAAAATGAATTTTCACCAAAACATTTCAATTTTCAACAAATTATAAAATTCTGAACCAAGAATATGAATTCTAAAAAAAAAAAAAATAGATTTTTCAACCAAAAATAATGAACTATTTATCCAAAATAGTTGGATTTTCTTATTGGATTCTATTCATGCAGTAAATAAAATTGTGTAGCCTACGATAAATAAATTTTGATCATTTATATTTTATAGACTAAGGAATAATAGTTTAAATAAACATTGAAGTTTATTTTTATTACTTTAAAATTATTCATTCAGAAAACTAGAATTTTTTATCATCAAATGAAGTTAATTTTTCAAGTCACACTTTTTAATTTCAAACCCTGAGCGGAATTTTTTTAATCCTAGGGTGGGAAAATAAGGAGAACATAATTATGTTTTTATCAACTTTATTGAACGACTCAGGTATGTTTTGAAAATGCAAAAATATTTTAATAAAAGATTAGACTAGATAACAATGTAGGTGCTAACTCTTAGTAAATGGAAAAAATATCTCGAAATTGGTGATTAAATCCAGTTCCAATCAAGAGAAAAATCAAATTACATATTTACCACTACTAAAGATCGAAGCGTATACAAATCATTGCACTTTACTTATATAATAAATGTAAGTATTCTATTTTTTTCTAAATCAGATCTATTTTATATTTCTTATTTCTAACTTTCATCTCATAATTATTAAATAGTTCGGCTATTAAAATGTATTCTATAATGTGTATCAATTTGAGCAAAAGCATCGTGCTACGTCTTTTTTCTCTTTGTGCACTTTCATATTTGTTTTTAATGTAAAAATAAGAATTTATATACGTATAGCACGGCGCGGCTGAACCAAATCTTAAATTTTTAAATAATAATATCCAAGTTTAGCATTTAATTTATATAAATTGCCAAAATTTGGCCAAAAATATATGGTAAATGAAGCCAGTAGTATAGCTATACTACTCGGCCACTTACCGACCGATGGTATTTACCTGATGTCGGTAACTTATCATAGAAAAAAACTTGCTCAGTCGGTAAGTAGCCCAGTAGCTATACTACTGATACACATTTTTTTCACTGGATTTTGTTAGTATAATTTTCTGACAGCCCACTACATTTCTTATTTAAAATTAAAACATTTACCGAAAAAATTTTAGTAAATGGTCCTTAATTTTCTTTTGAATGGGGTTTTAAATAATTTTTTATCTTAAAATATTAGTAGGATATCAAAGAAATATATAGTTAATGAAAAAATCCAGCGATTATTAAAAATCACCGATTATTTTATGGGGTGGCAGAGAACCAGAATCGATAACATAAATCTACTGAAAAAAAGGTTGTATAATATTTACCATTCTAAGGAAATTTTCTCATTTAAAATTATTTCAAATACAAAAATCGACTTTTTCCAAAAAGGGAACAACCGATTTTTTTTACTCTTGTTCTTGAATATTTTCAGGATGGCAGAGAACCATAAGAAATAATAAAATAATAATAATAAAATCCAATCAAAAAAATATTAGGCAACATTACTATATCTTTTTATAGAAAATTTTACATTCAAATGAATTAAATGCAAAAATATAATTTTTCCGAAATTGACTCGATGGATTATTTAAATTATTATCTTCAAGTATTCGTATATTGCCAAAGAAATATGGGACACTCAAAAATTCCGCAAAATAAATATCATGAAACTGTGAAATTCCTGAAAAAGAAAATATTTAAAATAGAAAATTCCTGAAATTCTAAAATTTACAAAATGTAAAAATCCCGACTAGGAAAATTCTTGGATAATAAAATTGCTCAAAAATTTGTAATATTAGCGAACTTGAAAATTTCCCACAGTTTATTATATTACGGAATTTTTTAATTCCCGAATAATAAAACTACCGAATTTATACAATTAAAATGATTTTGAAATTATTTTTGAATGCGAAATAACAATAACTGGAAAAATATTACTCAAGGCAAAAGAACAATAGAAGAAAAAGATTTTTATCACAATAGCAGGAATTTACAAATCCTACTATCCACATTTTCAAAAAAAAAAAAAAAAACTTGCATTCAGCAATTTATAAAAATTATTCTTATTTTACATTTGAATATTAATTTTAAATATCAAATTAAAAAATGTTTCAAAAAATTCTCTGAATAAAATATTTCATTACTGCATTTTTAATAAATAGATAATATTGATTAAAAAAATGTTTGTCGCGAATTTTCGTCTCAATAATAAAATTATGGATTTCTGAAAAATCCCGAAAAATAAAATTTCCGACATTGTAAGATTTCCTAATTTGGAACTTCCAGAACAATAAAATTCCCGAAATTATTAAATTGCCAAAATAAAAAAAATCCCGCATTAGAAAATTCTTGAATAATGAAATTCCTGACAGAAAAAGTGATGAATTATAAAATATCTGAAGTAAAAAATTCCTGCATTGATAATTCGCTAATTTAGGCATAAAAAATTGTTTATTAATCGATATTCTTATTATTTATTAAAAATATAATAATCAAATATTTCTATCAAAGAAATTTTTGTAATGTTAAATTTTTTATAAATTTTTTTTTTTGAATTTGAAATAACAATAATTGTATAGAAATTGTATAAAAATATAAATTAACCAAACTTAATAAAATGTTTCTAAAAAAGCTGGATTCAATTTAGCACTGATTTACCTCACAATTTCTCTTGATTTTTTTTTTTAATTAAAAATTTAATTTTTTTAAACGTTATTTGTATTTTATCAAAATTCTCTGCACATTTTCAAACAACATTTTTCATTCAGAAATATATTTGTTTCAATTATTTTAATTTTTAATTGAATAATTGTTAAAAACTTTAAACATTAAAATTTTGTTATAAAACATTCAAGTATTTTTAATAAATAAATAATATTTAATTAACGACATTTTTTTATTGTTTAAATTTGGGAATTTTTTAGCTCGGATATTTTATAATTCAGCAATTTCCTGTCGGAAATTTTATTATTCAAGAATTTTCCAATTCTGGATTTTTACATTTCGGCAATTTTATAATTTCAGGAATTTTATAGTATCGGATATTTTATTTTTCGGGATTTTTCAGTCGCCCCTTATTATTTGAGAATTTTCCAATTCAGGATTCTTATATTTCAGCAATTTTGTAATTTCGGGAATTTTTATTTCGAATTTTTTTTTTTGGTGAACTTTATAATGTCTGCAATTTTATTTTTTATATCTCAATATTCGTATGATGTCAAAAAACATAATAAGAAAACTTAGTGAAATAATGTAGGCAACATTTTATATGCAAATTTTGTAATTTCATATTAATTAGATACAAAAATCGACTTTTTTCAAAAAAGGCTCCACCGATTTTAATTTTTGTCATCAAATGTACAATATTTACTATAAAATTTTAAGGCAATTTTTTCATTTCAAATTATTTAAAATAAATAAATCGACTTTTTCGAAACAAAACCTGATCCACTATTTTTATTCTTCTTTGAAAATATTTTTGGGGAGGCAGAGAACCCAAAAATAAGAAAATCCAGTGAAAAAAATATTAGGTAAAATGTACCGTACCTTTTTAGGGAAATTTTTCCATTTCATAATAAACATAATAAATAAAAAAATACAGTGAAGAAATTATACATTTTTGGGGAAATTTTTGCATTTCATATTAATTAAATACTAAAATCAACTTTTCTTGGTATCGCCACACCGTGATGGATTCAGGAAAAGAAAATTAATTATTAATAATTAAATAATTAATTAATAATACTTATAAATAAAACATTGGAAATATTTTTATCAAAAATAACTTTGACACTAAACTTAAGAGTCTGACTTTAATACTGACGGTAAATTCAGCGAAATAGGGGAACCTGCCTACAGTGGATAATGGAGCCTACAGTGGATAATTATTAAAAAAGAGCACAATAATAAAATAAAATGAAAATTTCAATTTTATTTTATGAACGCGTATAGTGTCTTAACTATCAATTAAATTAAATTTATTATTTTACATAAATTATGTTTAATTAATGATTATCCACTGTAGGTTGCATTATCCACTGTAGGGTGGTTTCCCCTATATTTAAATTTTAAAAAAAATTTAATAATAAAAAAACTGGGTCATACCCTGACTTAGAATTACGTATAAGTGTTGCATGATATGATTTTCTTCTTTCTTACAATAAATCTAAAACTTTCGCACATTCATTCATTTGATGCTTTCACTTATCGCTTCGGCAAGAGAAATTCTAATTTCCTTGAAATCTAAATTCCTAAATTCTATTTTACTCAAGTACATATTCATTTAGAAGAGATTGCAGAATATGATATTTTATATATCTCTCATTAGTCTTGTGACGTTTTGTACATAAATGTATTAATCTAGAGAGTGTAAATCACAATTGTAATTATATTGCACATCGTTGCTCAAAATTTATTGTTATAATTAGCATGGGCGGCGACTTGCAATTTTGTTGACCGGATTTTTGAAAATTTTCAAACGAAAAAGATGAATTTTTAACAAAAAAGTTAAATTTTCAAGCCAAAAAGTCAGATTTAAACAACATTTGAGTTTTAAAACCGAAAAGATGAAAATGAATTTTATACCTTAATTACGAATTTTCAAAAAAAGCTTTAAATTTCAAATGAGAAAGATTTTTCATTCAAGATTTTTAAAAAATTCAACTAAATTATTGAATTTTTTAAGCCAAAAAGTTGAATTTTCTACGAAGCAGTTGAATTTTCAACCCATAATATGAATTTTCAAAAATAAAATTACTTTTCGAACCAAAAAGTTGACTTTTCAACCGAACAATTTAATTTTCTACCAAACTTTTACATTCAAGCTAGAAAGACGAATTTTCAACCCTAAAATATGAATTTTCAACCGAAAAGTTGTTTTTCAATAAAATAGTTAAATCTTCAACCAAAAAAGATTTTTCAGACAAAAAAGAAAAAAAATTTGACCAAATAATTTTTGGACTTTCAAGACAAAAAGACGAATTATTTACTTTTCTACCAAATACTTGAATTCTCTACCAAACTGTTGAAATTTCAAGCCAAAGAGGCCAAACTGTTAAAATTTGTTTGCAAAAAAGACGAAAAGCATAAATATTATAGATTTTTTACAATAATAAAAAAAAAAAATAGTTGATGAATCGTCAACCATAAAATGAATGTTCAACAACAAAGTTGAATTTCCAACTAAGAAAAAATTGTTAGTCAAAAAAAAAAAAATTAACCAACATGTTGAAATTTAAAGTCAAAAGGACGAATTTTTCACCAAACACTTGTATTTCCAATAAAAAAGTTAATTTTATTTCATTTTTATTTTTTCCCAACAAAAGTATAAATATTATGTATTAAATTAAATTTAAAAAACTTCAAATTCCTAAGATTTCAGATGAAAATATTGTATTTTCAACAAAATGGATGAATCTTTAAATAAATATTTAAATTTTCATCTAAAAAAGATAAATTAAAAAAATGGAATAGGAAATTTTTATGTTGAAAAATTAAATTTTTAACGAAGGAAAATGAATTTTCAATAAAATAGTTGAACTTTCAACCATTTTTAGTTGAAAGTTCATCTCTTCTTTTTCAACTTTTTTGTCATTTATTCTTATGACTTTTTAACAACATTTTTGAATTTTTAACTAAATCAAAATGAAATTTCTACCAAAAGATATGAAAAAGAATTTTAACCAAATTGTTGAATATTCAATCCAAAAGGGCAAACTTTTACACAAACTTTAGAATTAGTAACCCGAAAATATAAATTTTCTACAAAAAAAATGTTAAATTTCAACCAAGCATTTGAACTTTCTATTAAAATAGTTGAAAGTTCAATAAAAAACAACGAATTTTTAATAAAAAGTGATGAATTATTGAACCAAAAAGACAAATCGTAAAAGAAAAAAGATTTCATCCAAACTGTCTAATTTTCAAAACAAAAAGACGAATTTTCTACAAAACAGTGGAATTTTCAACCCGCAAATAAGAATTATTAACAAAAAAGTTTAGTTTCAATAAACAATAATTTTTAATAAAAGAGTTGAATTTTTGAAAAAGAAAGATTTTTCAGTTGCAAAAAAAAATTATGCAAACTGTGTAATTTTTGAGCCAAAAAGACGAATTTTCTACAAAAAAGTTAAATTTTCAAGCCAAAAAGTCTGATTTAAAGAAAATTTGAGTTTTAAAACCGAAAAGTTGAATTTTCAACAAAAAAGTTGTCTTTCAACCAGGAAAGATGAATTTTTAATCATATAGATGCATTAACCAAAATTGTTTTCAACCAAAAAATTTTATTTACATTCAAATAGTTGTACTTTCAAGCAGAAATGACGAGTTTTCAACAAAAGAATTAAATTTTCGACCATGGACAATTTTTCAGACAACAAAGAACAAAATTCACCCAAATTCATGAATCTTCAAGACAAAGAGACAAATTTGTTACAAAACAGTTAAATTTTTTAACAAAAAATATGAACTTTGAGAAGAAAGATGAATTTTAATCCAAAAAGGTGAATTTTCAACGAAAAAAAATGAATTTTTAACAAAGCAGTTCAACTTTTAAACAAATAGAATATTCAACCAGTAGATTTTTCAGTAACAAAAGTTGAATTTTCAAGCCAGAAAGACGAATTTTCTACAAATCAGTTGAATTCTCAACTTAAAAATGTGAATTTTTAATAAAAAATTAATTGTCAACCAAATAGTTGAATTTCAACCCAAAAAGACGAATTTTCAACAAAATAGTTCAGTTTTGAAATAAAAAGAAATTAGTTTCTAACAAAATTGTAGAATTTTCTATCACATAATTAATTTTTCAACCGAATAATAAAAATTTTTAACCAAAAAAGATGAATTCTAAATAAAAAATCAGGTAGTAGACTCTTCAATTGTCCAGAGAGAATTATTTTTCAATGAAAAAAAAGATTTTCTAACAAAGAGATGGCTTTTTGACAAAATAGCAGAATTTTTAATTAGAAATATAAAATAGTAGACTTTTTAATTTAAAAAAATTAAGTTTCAACCAAATAGATTAATTTTCAACAAAATTAATTAATTTTCAACTTGAACAAATCAATTTTCATTGAAGAAAATTATTTTTTAATAAAGTCCTTCTAACTTTAACCAGATAGTTGAATTTTCAATCCACAAATATTAATTCCCAACGACAAATGTAATTTCCAACGAAATAATTCAATCCTCAACCATAACAGATTAATTTTGAAATAACCAATTGTATTTTTAACCAAAATAAATGAATTTTCGGAAAAAAGACAAATTTGCAACTAAGAAAGATTTTTGAGTAAAAAAAGAAAAAAATACGAATTTACAACGAAATAGTTGAATCCCCAATCAAAACAGATTAATTTTCAACCAAAAAGGATGTTTTTTTAAAACAAAATACATGAATTTTCAAACAAACAGTTAAAATTCCAACTAGAAAAAATCATATTTCGACAAAAAAAGGAATAGATACATTTTTAGTAAAAAAATAATTTGCAACAAAATAGGTAAATTATCAACTTTTAAACAAGTTTTAAATTTTCAACTAAAAAAGATGAATTTTAGGACAAGAAAATTCATTTTCTACCAAAAAAGACGCGTTTTCAAGAAAATACATTAATTTTCCAACAAATAGTTCAATCTTCAACGAATGAAAATAAATTTTCAAACAAAAAAGTTGAATTTACAACCAAAAAATGGCAATTTTTAACAAAAAAGTTGAATTTTCAACCAAAAATGGGATAAATCAATTTTGAGTTAAAACCTAATGTTTAACGGAAGAACAATTATTTTTAACAAAATCTTTCAATTTTCAACCGAAGAAATTAATTTTCCTATAAGAAAGATTAATTTTTCAACCAAACAGTTCAATTTTCAACCAAAAATGGTATAAATCAAGTTTAATTTGAAAATAATGTTTAACCAAAAAAAATAATAATAATTTTTAACAAAATCGTTAAACTTTTAAACAAAAAGATGAATTTTCAATCAAAAATATTAAATGTCTATGAAAAAGACAAGTTTTAAATAAAATACACGAATTTTTCACCAAATAGTTGAGCCTTTATCTAAAAAAGATAAATTTTCAAACGAAAAATGGAATAATTAAATTTTGACTTGAAAACCTCCAGTTTCAGTTTAAAAATTTACAATTTAAACAACAAAAAATAACGAATTTTCCACAAAATGGTTGACTTTTAAACAAAAGAGATGAATTTTCAACTAAAATTCATCTCTTTTGTT
>CAKNXH010061792.1:34971-73452 GCA_932178445.1 Andricus quercusramuli | reverse complement strand
CACTTTCAAGAAAACAATTTATTCCATTTCCTGTCGATGCAAATAATCTAGTATCTCAAGGTTTACAAAATAACGGTTATAACTAATATTTGTATTTTAATGCCTTTAGGAATGAACAATTTTAAATTGACAACTTTCATGCAATATTGTGCCTAAAATATTTAATCAATAATATCGGTTGGTGGTAACCAAACCAAACTCCGTTCTTAGACTGTTGTCAATCAAATCCAAGTGATCAAATTTTTTGGTCTTTACAGTCTTATAAAAAAACAACACATTGCTATTCAGGTGTCAAAATTTTTAATACGATCGACGTTTCGGCTCGACTTTGAGCCATTTTCAAGATCTGAAGTCGATAAAAATTGTTAGAAAACATTAATAAAAACTGATGTCACATCAATAATACTGTAGTCAAATTAATAAACAAATTAGTTTAAAATCAAAAGATCTTTAATACTCTAGCGAGATATTAAAGATCCATAAAATATGTTCTACATTTTTAGCGATAAGTCAAAGCAACATCTAACAACGATGACATGAAGATACATTGAACGTTTCGTCAGTCAGTCAGTATTTGTTTAAGAGGTGTTGACTTGGGTTTGATCCTTTTTATTTTTGGTGTTTCAGGAACAGTCTTATTAGTCTTCGTGTCAGACGAAACTTCGATATTTTTAGTGTGCATGGACTTTGAAAAATCAAAGACTTGCGATGATTCTACCTCTACTGAATCGATGTTAACTTGCGACATAGTGGCTCGTTCAGATATAAAAACTCAACTGATTCAGAGAGGTTCCTCACATGCTTTTATACATGTGAAATATTTTAGGAGTGGGGATAGCATTCTTTGTTGAGAGGGGAGAACCATATGTGGCGAGTGTGGGAATAACCTTTATGTGGCACATGTGAAAAAATAATATAATACTGTATTTCCTAGAAATTACACAATGGACCAGGTGTTTCATAAAAATCACACAAGAAACCTACATGTTATTGAAATTGCACAAAAGAATATGTTATGTATGTAAATCACACAAAAGAATTAGTATTTTCCAAGAAAATCAGACAAAAGAACACGTGTGTACTATAAATCGCACATACTCTTATTTTCCAGGAATTTCACAAAAGATTTTTAACACCCGCAACTCATAAATCACAGATGACAATATTTTTTTATAGAAAGTAAACAAAAGACTATGTGGCTTACACCTGCTCTCATAAATCACACATGAGACTTCGCATGTTCTGAAAAGCCCAATTTTTCAGGAATCTCACAAAAGAATATGTGTCTCACATCTGCATCCATAAATCACACATGACCTTTGGTATTTTCCAGGAACATCACAAAA
The DNA here is from genome assembly GCA_932178445.1 of Andricus quercusramuli. Lineage (NCBI taxonomy): Eukaryota > Metazoa > Arthropoda > Insecta > Hymenoptera > Cynipidae > Andricus > Andricus quercusramuli. The sequence continues at coordinate 72,106 of CAKNXH010061792.1, read as the reverse complement.
GAATATGTGGCTGACACCTGCATCTATAAATCACACGTGACATTACGTATTTTCCTAAAATTTCACAAAAGAATATGTGGCTCACACCTGCATCCATAAATCACACATGCCATTTGGTATTTTCCAGAAACATCATAAAAGAATATGTTGCTCACACCTGCATACCATAAATTAAACATAAGAATCTGCGTTTCCCAAAAATTACATGAAGGTCTACATGTTTCAAAACCATAGAACGAGTATGTTTCATTCAGTGTGTAAAGCAGTTAAATAACAAAAGCACATGATTTTAGAAACTAACCAATTGTGATGTAAAGTAATAAATTACGCAGGTGGTTCTAGACAAAATTCGGTGAAAAAATTCTGCAAAAATCTTAAAGGAGATAATGAAATTTTTCGTTGTAAATGGAAAGTGATTATTGCAGACTCGTTTACATTGCTTTCTGATGCGAGTGACAATACAAAAATTTCAAATTTCATTAGGGTCACTCATGGAAAGCAAGAAGAAAAAATGCGTCTTCGAACTCATTGTATTCTAAATTCACTTTATGAAAAAGCGGAAGTACCTGGTGTGAACATTTAGCTACACGATAAAAGGAGACTAAAGCAGTTTTTTTTTTACTTTGTCTCGTACCTGTTAAAAAGGTAGATCTTTTGAAGACTATAAATTTCACCTGATGCAATTGAAGATTCCGCGATATTCTATAGATTGAAAAAACCCTGTGCAAACACCGTAAATGCTGGTTCCTAAAACTGATGTAGAATAGACAGAGGCGTAGCAAATTTCCTATGAAAAGTTCGACCATCTCGTAAACAGTGTCGATGAACGAATTTCAAAAGCTCACCGGGCACCTCCATAAAAACAGCATAGTACGGCAGGTACCGATGTCTTATTGTCCTAAGAAGTTAACCCCTTTCAAGCCGGTGTCGGAGATGCAGTGGACAAGTTTCAAAAGTATGGGGGTGGAGGGATGTGGAGCACAAAAGTAGGTAGTAGGAGGGATAGATATTTTCTGTTCTTAAATACTCACCCTTCGATACTCGGGGATTAGTTTTCGCTCAATCGTCTTGAGTGACGTACTAGTGCATTTTTAACTTGAAAATTAACCGAAATGAAAATGGTAAAAATCGTCGAATTAGTGTATAGCCTGATGGCTATTGCTTATCGGCTAACGGACGCGGAGTGTCTGCTATACCTCCAGAATATTCTGGCTACTTGTGATCCGGATGAGATATTCCAGATATCTCAAATCCTAGTGTCAAATAGTGCGCTACGATTAGCGTACAACATGTTTGTGGAGCGCAGTGCTCTAGCAGCTCGCGATATTTTTGGTATGTGGTTTTCAAAACAGTTCTCAAAATTTGTGACGTGCTTTTGTGCTTTTTTTTCTTGTACGAATTTTAATCTTTTGCAAATTTATAGTTCGTGCATCGTGTTCAACGCCTCCCCAAACAACACCAAATCCTGCAGGCTACTCGCCTGCATATGAGGATGGAGTAGAAATACCCTCTTTTGAGCCTTGGCCTGAAAATCAAGAAATTTACGCCAACGATCATGTGGATGAGGAGGAACCGCCCATGCGTTGGAGAAATTATGAGGAGGAGGGCCAGATGTACGATCACGATGAAGATGATGCATCTGCAAGTAGTGGGATATTCTCTACATCTACCCTTCCGATAAACCGTAAGTTTTTAAAATAAAGTTTTCACAAATAGTTTTAAGATTGTGCAAGAATAATTTTTTTAAATATTTCAAACATTTACAAAAATTCAAAAAAGTTTTAAGAACATTTTGATGATTCCATAAAAATCAACATATTCTCCTCAAAATAAACGAATAATTTGGTCAAATTTAGTATAAATTTTTTTTATGTTGAATTTTCATTCTTTGCTGAAAGAGTGAAGTACAATTTTTACATTTTTACTGAAGAAAATTATTCATTCACTCTTATAATTCTAAAACAGTATAAAGACAGACTTAGTTTAACAAAATTCATTCAGTTTCAAAATAATATGATCTAAGGAATAATTTTGATGGAGCATTTTTAGAAAAATTCTACTTTATATTTCCACGAAAATGAGAATAAAAGAGATAAATTTTAACCTTAATTTGATCAAATTATTTTTTCATTTTTTGAAAATATAATTGTAAACATGAATACCGTTGAAATTATTTATTCTTTATACTCTTTTGAAATGATAAGAATGAGCGAATAATTTTCAAGAGTGAAATGTAAAAAATTGTACTTAATTTTGAAACAAAAAAGAAAATAAAAAAAAATTTGTATACTAAATTCAACCAAATTATTCATTCATTTTTGAAGGAATAATTTGGAATATTTTTTTATGTAAAAAAGTTTAAATTTTTTTACTTCTATGCAATCATTTAAAAAAAAAAAAAACATTAGAAATCTTTATGAGTTTTTTATTTCATATCTATTTTATTTTTATTTGAAAATCATGAAAAAAAAATTACGAAATCATTGAAATATTTTGAACCTTTGCGAATTTTTAAAATTTAGAGAGAAATCTTTGAAATGTTTTAAAATCTTTGAAACGAAAATCTACGTTCAATTTATAATCGAAAATTGAAATTTTATAATCTAATTTTATTTTCTTTTTTCACAGGCAACGTAAATTTAATGGCATTGGCTGATGCAGCCGCTGCAGAGCGACGGCGCCGCGATAACGCTGCTGGGTATTCTGAGGATGGAGATTCTTCTGGCGAAGAAGAAGAACAGCCAGAAAATCTACCGGAACCTTGGCGGCCGTGGCAAGACCCAGTCGCTCCACAGGTTGGTGCTGGGCAGAACCAGCAACACCATCAGCAGCATGGGGCTGAGCAACAGGAAGAACAACATCAACAATAAGGTGAGGGAGAGAGTTTTTTTCCATATTATACGAAAATTTGCGATTTCATCCCAAATTTAACCTCCGGGGCGTCTACCTTGAAATTAAATTCAACGAACCTAAAAATAATCAGGCCAGTGAAGTCGTGGAATATTGTGAAAACGCGGTTAGAGCTTTGCACAATTATTTAATGGGGAAAGTAAGCGATAACGATAGAGTGGGTATAAAATTTAATTCTGACCATTTCAAAAAGGGTGGTGGGGGTATATCTTTCAGACCTGCTCATCAACATTCGTTCGCGGATTTTTGGAGGGTATTGTTTAGTGTTATACAGAGTAACGAAGATTTTATTATTGATCAGTCGTTTGTAATCAATCAACCACGCGGATGTAAAGAAACGGTCACTTCTAACGATAGACAGTAGGGACAATTTGTGTCTACCGCGGTCCATAGTAGCTGCTCGCATTTACGCCGAGAGAGGTACGATTCGTTCCGGTGCGCTACATCGTAAATGAGAGTTGGTCCGTTGTAAAAATTCAACCGTTCAGACATTATTAGCCAGGCAACTTGTAAACGATGTCGGGGTAATAATTCCTGAAAATGGTTGTGGGATCGAGGAAATTCATAAATTTCAATTTCATCTTATCACCGATAGGATTGCAATTATAATTCATGAATTTTCAACCTTTGGAAAAGGTACTAAGTCCCATCTGAACAACGGTTCGAATCTCATTACCGAATCGGGTCAAACTGTTGTACATAATCTAAATCAGGGATGGCCAACGAGAGGTTCTGACGCTTCTCCTTTCCTCCCGTTTCTTCCCCTTCTCCGAGCGCCTTACCGAGAGTTCTCCTCTTCTCGTTTCGTTATACTCGCGCCTTAAGTATACAATGTTAACGCAGCTGTTCGCTTTCGGCGTCTTTCGGGGCCGTTCGGCTTCATCCGCCCAGCAGCCGAGGAGACTCGACCCCTCTGCACACCGCGCTCGCCACATAATCCGAACGAAGGTGGTAAGAGAGGGGATCACGAACTGACAGATTTTGACTCTTTTGCTCTCGCGTTGGACATCCCTGATTTAAATATTATGTTGAACGATAGGCATATTTATCCCATTTTAAATTTGACTTCAGCAGCAAGCAGTGCGGGTTTCTGTATCCCCTGCAACAAGGGTTATGTTAATCGCGCGGGACACCGATGTTGAAATACCTGCGCTGCTTGCCACTCGACACCCCCATGCCAAACAGTGGCCGAAAACGTAAAAATACCCGAAATTAAATGCAACGCGTGCAATCTTTATTTTCATGGTCAGAGTTCATGGCCAAAACATCTATTTGCAATGCATTGCGAATTTGTAGCGGTTGCACGCGTTTCTTTAATTTATGGCACGACAGAAACCACGAATGTGGAAAAAAATATTGCGATCGGTGCAAATGTCGGCGTGATATTGATCACCAGTGTTATATTGCACCTTTTTTAGACAAAGTCGTGAAAAACAAGAAACTAACAAGCTTTGTTTTTTACGATTTTGAAACTCAGCAGTGTGATAAATTACCTGGTGATCCTACCGTAAACGTGCATAAACCAAATCTCTGTGCTGCTCAAAGGGTTTGTACTGAATGTATTACCCAAGAAAATATGAATGAGATTTGCCAAAATTGTGGCTTTCGTCAGCATATTTTTTAGGGTAAAATAGCAGTCGAGTAATTCGTAGAGCTGGTCACAAGACAGCAAAACGAATTTAGTCAAATAATTTGCATTGCCCACAATGCAAAAGCTTTTGACTCGCAATTTATTTTGAAGTAACTTGTGGAAAAAAAGGTACCAGAATTCGCCCCGACATTGTGACGAATGGCACAAATATAATCACGATGCAGGTGGGGCGTACTAAATTTATTGATAGCTTGAATTATTTACACATGCCATTGAGCAAATTTCCAAAGGCTTTCGGGTTAAATGATATTAAAAAAGGTACTTTTCCCCACTTTTTAATACGCCTGATCACGCCGAATACAAGGGTCCTCTACATGCTTCCGAGTTTTACTCACCAGACACTATTTCTGTAGAAGCTAAGAAAGAGTTTCTCGAGTGGTATGAGACCCTCGCAAAAGACCCTAATTATATATTTGACTTTCAAATAGAAGTTGTCGAATATTGTATTGACGATGTGGCGATCCTGCGTCGGGCATGCCTGGCGTTCAGAGAAATTTTTCTGAGATGTGCTAATGCGTGCCCCTTTTCCGAGAGTGTTACGATAGCATCGGCTTGTTCACGAGTCTATCGTAAAAACTTTCTCGCAACAGATATTATTGGTATTATACCTCCTGGTGGCTACAGAAGGGCTGATAACCAATCGACAAAAGCCATTGAGTGGCTATTGTGGTGCGAGATAGAGCTCGGGAAAGAGATACAGCATTCAGGTAGGTGTCATGAGTATCGTACACCAGAGGGTATCCTGGTTGACGGATATTTTGAAGACCAGGGTGACAGACATATTCTACAATTTCACGGTTGTTTTTGGCATGGGTGTGTCGAGTGTGAAAACATCAATCGAGACGCTAAAATGAAAAGTGGTGAATCGTTAGGCAGGCTGGATACATTCTCACAGAAATGTGGGAGTGTAAATGTGACGAAATGAAACAAAATTCTCCTGAAATGAGACATTATTTAAAAGACCATCCCGTCTTATTGAATGACGCTCTGAACCCTCGAGACGCATTTTATGGTGGTCGTACAGGGAATACAACATGTTTTTATGAGGAAAAGGACGGTGAAACAATACAGTATATTGATATTTGTTCATTGTATCCTTATATTTCAAAATATGATAAATTCCCTGTGGGAAATCCTAAAATTCTTGTGGGTGATGAATGTAGGGATATAACTGGTATGGATTTTAAAAATCCAAGCAATTTGGAGGGTCTTGTGAAATGAGCCTGCTTTGCGTGAAATTGAGGGGGTATGGGTGTCTGATGAGTTGAAGAAGGCTGTAGAAATCGGTTATGAAATTAAATATATTTATGAAATCTGGCTTACAATCTGGCATACATAAATAGATTTTTTAAAATCTTGGAAGAATCTTCAGGCTGGCTAACCGAGTGTATTGACGAGGCTAGTAAACTTGTTTATTTGAATGAGCACTCGACCATCGAGGGTGTTGATTTAGATCCGTCTAAGATCACAAAAAATCCTGGACTTCGTTCGGTTGCTAAACTATGCTTAAACTCATTTTGGGGGAAGTTTGGTCAACGCGAAAATTAAATGCAGACAGCTTATATTGAAAGTGTGGAGGCATTGAATAGACTTTTCTTGAGCCCAGAAACAGAGGTGTTTGACATAACACCGATCAACGATGACCTCCTTTGTGTTTCATACAAATACTCGGCAGAGGCTTGTGAATCTTCGCCAAACACAAATGTCGTCATTGCAGCCTATACAACAGCCCAGGCTCGTTTAGTCTTGTACGACTACCTGTCTCAGTTGGGTCGTAGGGTATTGTACTACGACACTGACTCCTCCATTTATGTACGACGAAACGAGCCTGGAGAGTATAATTCTCCTCTTGGTCGTCTCTCGGGTCAGATGACTGACGAGCTAGAAGGAGAGTACGGCGAGGGGAGTTTCATAAAGACCTTTGTTTCTCGAGGCCCAAAATTTTACGCCTACCAAGTTGTTGATGCAAACGGTCAAATCCAAACAAAATGCAAAGTTAAGGCGATCACACTCAATTATAAAAATTCTCAATATGTTAATTTCAACACTATCCGCGAAATGATTGTTGATAGAGCAGTGGATTCAATCAAATTAAATTTTAGAGCCATTAGACGCACAGCATTTCACAATGTCATCACATTAACTGAAAGTAAAACAGTTAAACCGGTCTGCATTAAAAGACGATTCATTGAAAACTTTGACTCACTCCCCTATTTTTGAAAATATTGAAAATAGGTTAGTATAGTTTTCCAGTCTTTACAATTGTGTATCAATGAGCATTAATTTCCATTCATTTTTTGATTACAGATGCAGCAAACTTCTTGTGGCAGTGGTGTGATGCGGAGCAGAGGTTCCAACCACTACAGATGCAGTATAAAAATTACCGGTGTGTAGAAAAAAATGATAATAAAAATTAAAAAAAAGAATGAACAAAAAAAATGCGTATCTAAATATTTAATATTTTTTATTTTCCAGATTACTCGGAGCACGAGGGGGAGGAGCTGATTGTGGCGGTGGATAAACCTGAGGATAACAATCCCAACGACCACGATGCCGGATCTGATGATGACGACGATTTAGAACCAGGTCAAATTCCACCATGCCCGGAATTTATACCTATTTCCCGGGTAGCCCTCGAACGCCTTCGTGCAGCGCGAAGAGCACATGAAGAAGAAGAGGTCGAACAGTCGACCGAACTGGGCTTTAAAGGACCTCGACTATTTTAATAATAATTTTAATAATAATAGGTAGTTAGTAAAATATTTAGGCCTAGGGTTGTATGATAAATAAATAATAATTAGAGATCTATTATATTTTGGAAATAGATTTAAGACCACATTTCTCTATTTTTCGTTTATATATTAAATTTTCATTTTTAATTACCATACACCCTTTTGTACAAAAAAAAACTTGAATTTATTTGAAAAAAATAATAATAATTTCAACAAAAACATTTTCATATGAACCTTCATTTACTTTAATATCCCTAACTTTGAAAATAAAAGTTCTAGGACAGATTTTCCAACTTTTTAGGAAACCTGTAGGAATTTCAGGTACCCGCGAAAGATTCACGAGAGAGAGAGCTGGTCGAGTGTTGGCGGCGGCGGCCATGTCTCTTACTAAGCTCATTTGAGACACGGGCGGGTGCAGCGTCCAGGATATAAGCTCATTTCCTGGACGCTAGAGGCGCGCGAAGCAAGCTGATACTTAAAGAGTTGAGCGAATACTACTACCAAGGTATCAGCTGGTTTACCCGGCAGCGGCAACCAGGCTTATAAGCTTATTTGCCTGGTTGCTTTGCGCGCTGCGGTTTTTTAGCTAACCTTGTTCGAAAGTTTTTTTTTACAATATTACACTGACTGCGTGTGTGTGTGTGTGCGTGCGGGGGGGGGGGGAGGCGGAGGTATGAAAGAAGGTGATCCTTCGATTTATGATTTTATTTTTAAAATGGATACAAGATGGAAGCATCCTTTCACATCGATGATTTGCGGTCCAACAGGATGTGGCAAGACATTCTTTGTAAAAAAATTTATTCGTCACATTGGCCAAATGTGTGATGCAGTTTTCGAACGAATAATTTTCTATTATTCTGAATGGCAACCATCTTTTGTTGAATATGGAAAAAATATTGAATTTCGTAAAGTTTTGCCTCAGTCATCGGATTATTCCAATGATAGTTGGGTAAAATTAATAATTATTGACGATTTGATGCGCGAATCTTCAAATAATACAATAGTCAATCTTTTTACCAAGGGTAGCCATGGTCAACGTGATATATCGTTAAACGCAAATTATATTGTTGTTTTTAAAAATCCCCGTGATCGTAGACAAATTCAACATATGGCACGACAAGTATTTCCTGAAAATCCACGATTTGTCCTAGAAGCCTACCACGATGCCACTTCACAACCACATGGCTATCTTCTCTTTGATTTAAAACAATCAACTCCTGATAATTGTCGCTTTAGAACCGCAATATTTCCCACTGATCCGTTTCACTACGTCTACGTTCCTGCAAAGAGTATAAAACCCCGAAACAGTGATACTTGTGTTCCAGTCGTGCACATGTGATGAAGTCGAAAACACGTAAACGTCCAATTGGTGTGAAAAACGCCGCAGCGTTGCGTGCTTTGTACCATCTAAGCACCAATCAACGTCGTGTAGTGCTTAAGACTGCTGATCCAAAACTTGTTAAATGTATCTGTGAGTGCGCGTTAAACATTTTACACGGGAATGTACCTCTGAAGAAAAGTGAAAAACTAAAGTTGAAAAACCATCGACACGCGTTTCGGAAATTAGCCACACCTCGCGGTACATGGAAAGGTAAAAAAAGTTTTATAGTACAAAAAGGTGGATTTTTACCACTTTTGATAGCACCCATTATCGGTACACTTCTTTCAAATCTTTTCTCATCAAGATCCTCGTAATCAACCACATGGAGCATGCCCGAAAAATGGTACTCGTGTCTAGTGATCGCCTGTCACAACTCCAACAACATACCTCAATCGGTCAACATTTTCCACCACAACAACAGGAAAATGATGTACAAAATATAAATTTTTCTCTACCAACCACCCAAACTCCTGGTAATGCTCTTGGTAGGTTGGATCTGGAAATGAGTCAAATTTTAAACTCACAGTCGGTGAAAGACCATCGTGAAAAATGGAGAATGTACCAACAAGTTCTGCAAAAACTTCTTTTCTATACTGAGGAATTGCGGAAATCAACGCCAACAAACAAGCAAGTACCCAGTGATGAGACAAATGGTACGGAGGAGGAGACGAATTATATGGTGAATGATACAACCGTTAATACTGGGGATATTGTTTCATCGGTTCCAAAAACATACAAAAATAAGGCAGAATTATTAATAGAAGAGTTGCAAAAATCGGATGTAAAAGATAGAATATATTGGGATAGAAAAGGTACAGTCTTTATCGATGGATGTCGGGTGGAAAATTCAAGAATTATCGACCTTATAAATGACGTATTACGACATAAAAGAAGAGTTGTCGTTCCTGGAAGGCTGCAGTTTGCTAATTTCCTTCGCGAAATATCCATACCACGAGAGCTCGTGGGAAATAGTCAATATTGGAAAAGTACACGACTTTTGAACATTTCGCCAAATAAAACGTCAACTCCACTTAAACAAAACAATACAAATAATAAATCACAGAGCGAATCTTCAAATCTTTATAAATCTGCGCTTTCAACCGAGAACGAAGACGACGACGACGGCGAACAGTGGGAAGAAAACTGTGCTGGTAATACCACATTACAAGATAATAAATCGCCTGGAAAAAAATCTTGGATATCTTTACGTCTACAAAAATGAAAATGTTGGAGGATTTATATTATGATCCACAACATCAGGCGTCATATGGAGGCACCGAAAAACTTGTACGTGCTATAAAAAAAAAGTTATCACGTAAAGAGGTTTTGAATTGGTTAAAAAGTCAAGATAGTTTTAATCTTCATCGGCCAGTCAGAAAACGTTTCAGAAGAGCACACTATAATATTGATAACGTAGATGATTTGTGGGAGGCAGATTTGGTGGACTTACAATCTTTAAAAACATACAATGATAATTATTCATACATTTTAGTTGTAATCGATGTGTTTAGCAAACATGCTTGGGTCGAATCGCTTAAAACCAAGTCTACAACAGAGGTAAAAAAATGCATTTACTTATATTCTGCAGGAGAGTAATAATCGTATACCGATTTGCCTGCAAACTGACAAAGGAAAAGAATTTGTCGGCTTGAGCTTTCAGGAATTTCTTCAAGATCATGAAATAAAGTTCAGAGTTGCACGCGATCCTACTGTCAAAGCCGCAGTTGTCGAGCGTTTTAATCGAACTCTCACAAGGACAAGTTTATTGTCGAAAAAATAATTCAAACACGTGAGAAAGGTTCTAAAAAACAAGTTTTTGTCGAGTGGGCTATATATCCTCATAAATTTAATTCTTGGATACCTGCTTCTGAAATAAAACATCTGAAATGAATGAAGATCAGTTTTATCTCATTCTACCTAGTGATAGTAGTATGAAATATTATACCAACAATACAATCACACATTTCACAACACAACTGCCTCAAGAAATTCGTTTACAAGGGCGTTGGGCAGTTGCTCTTACAGAGATTCAATTTCCACGTTCCTTTCTTCATGTACGACCCTGGAAAAAGTGTATTAGAAAATCGGCTTTTTCTCATATTCAACGACGATCCAGATCCAGAATTTCCCGAGCAAAAGTATGATTTCTTTGATAAAAAAAGTGATGATCCGCTGAATGGTAAAGACATCGTGGGAATATTTAAATTACCGAGAACATATTATCTTCAAGGTGGGCTACCTAAAAATTCTTATAAAACAGAGACAAAAAGACCAGAGATTCTCACTGGTACGTGGTTAAAACCAATAGTAGCATTTTTTCCATCAGGTGTCTATGAGTCTGTGAATGAATTAGTGCGAGCAATTAATAGTACACCAGAAGGCAGCAAACACGTCCGCTTTAAACATGACCAGCTAAACAATAAGTACGTAACAGTGGAAAAAATTTGTAACGATGACTGTAAACGAGTTGGTAGCCATTTTCTTGTAATCAGCGAGAAAATCTCGCGCACTCTAGGCTTCACACCTGAAACTCTATTACCAACAGATTCTTACATGGCTTGTCAACCAGCGAGCCTTACAAATGGACTACCTGAGAAGCTCTTTGTCTATTGCGATATTTGTGAACCACGTATAGTTGGAGATGTAAAATCATCACTTTTAAGAGTTGTGTATGTTGATTCGAGTAAATATACACTTGGCTCCACACAGGTGTAAGTAACACTTCATTTTAAACGAAGAGACTAGCTGCGATGTATCTTTCATTAAACAAAAAATGACTCTATATGACTATTATTATACGAATCAAGTTGGTGGAGGAGGACTTTCACAAATTTATATTGGATCTCCCTGCCAAAGAGGACACGGAATTGGCAGCTTTCTCGGTGGACTCTTTCGTCGTGTTCTGCTGTTCTTGACTCGTGGTGCACGCGTAGTCGGTAAAGAAGCGCTACGCACGGGTATGAATGTCATTGACGACTTGGAACACAATATTCCACTAAAAAGTGCCGTGAAAACACGTATTGGAGAATCTGGACAGAATTTAAAGAAACGTGGTATGGAGAAGGTGCAAAACCTTATGAGAGGTTCAGGGTATAAATCGCTGTTCAAGAAGCAGAGACTTCAGTCAATCGATGAACTCGGTGCATCGCGTATCGTCGGTAAAGTTGACAGCAACTCAAGAGAGAGGAAGAAGAGGAGGACAAAGAAAGTAAAGAGATTGTCAAAAGGCAAAAGGAAGCAGAAGAAGAAGAAGACGAAAGGAAAGAAGATTAAGCGTAAAACGACTGTAAAAAGACGTACAAAATCAAAGAAAAAGAGCATTCTAAACATTTTTGGAAATAAATAATAATTTACGAAAAATGTCTTTCTTACACTCGCACTCGTGTGAATGCTTGAAATCAGAGCTTAATCTATTTTCTCTACCACCAACTCAAACGTCAATAGAAGGTTCTCAGTGGGTTCAATACAAACCTATTTCATCACTCACTGACGATTCACCCATAGAATTTGTCGTTCCAGGCAACGGAGATGAGTACATTGATTTACCACATACTATGCTGAATCTCATGATTGCATTACATGAACCAGAAAAAACCAAGGAAAATGCAGCTTCTATTGATCAAATAGCTCCTTTTAATAATATATTACACCCAATGTTTAATCAGGTTGATGTATACTTTAATCAGAAACTAGTATTGCCACCAAATAATGCTTATGCTTACAGAGCATACATTGAAACATTACCCAACTATGGACCAGCTGCGAAATCAAGTCATCTTACAGCGTCCTTGTGGGTAAATGATAGCCCTGGGCAGATGGAAGGTAATGCTGAGGAAAATAAGGGGCTCAAGCTTCGTCGCGCATATTTTGGTACTGGAAAAAAATTGACCTGATTGCTCATATACACTGTGATGTTTTTAATCAGGATAAATTTCTGTTGAATGGTGTAGAGCTTCGTCTTCGTCTCGTACGTTCTAAAGATGCTTTCTGTCTCATGGATCCTACAGATCAGGCATCCATCCATATCGAAGAAGCCACTCTTTTAGTTCGTCGAGCAAAAATTAGTCCTGATATTTTACTTGCTCACGCAAAAGCACTATCACCAGGGACAGCCAAATATCCCATTACTAGGGTAGAAGTGAAAGCACTTACCATTCATGCTGGTATACAGAGCGAGACTCTTGATAATGTCGTGCTTGGACAACTACCCAAAAGAATAATCATTGGATATGTCGACAATGCTGCATACAAGGAAGCGCCACGAAAAACCCGTTCAATTTTCAAAATTATAAAATAAATCACTTTTCACTATATGTGGATGGCATGCAGATCCCATCGAAACCTATTCAACCAGATTTCACCAAAAATAACTTCTACGTTGAGGCATACCACTCACTGTTCACTGGATGTGGTATTCATTTTCTCAATGAAGGCAATAATATAGATCGTGATGATTATGAAGACGGATTCTGCCTTTTTGCATTTGATCTTACACCAGATTTTTCAGCACACTGCTACTCACATTGGAATCTTGTAAAGCATGGCTCTTTGGGAATTGAGGTTCGTCTTGAAGAAGCACTTGCACACACTATCAATTGTCTAGTTTACGCCGATTACGACAATGTCTTGGAAATTGACGGTGCAAGGCAAGTTATTGCAGACTATAGCAATTGATTTGGCGCAACAAAGGATTCGACCAGTTCGAACATGTATGGAATCCAGTTTTGTAACAAAAGACGTGTCTCTCATCCGGCTTAAGCACGTCAATACATGACCCTACACGACCACGTGCACACCTGTCAACGGTCCCCATTTATACAAAATACGCACGCCTAAGCTTGTTTAAACAGGTCTAAACATGAAAAATGCACACCCTCAAACACATACCTGCCAACGGATTTTTCGTGTGGAAGGGAAAAGCTGGTATATCTACAACCTATATAAGCCGGCAGTCTTCAGACGTAACCCAGTACTGGTAAAGAACACTTGCATCGTATCACATAGTTCTACTCATATAGTTTTTAGTCGCAGTCCTCGTCCTCGTTGTGAAATCTGCAATATGGTGGTCATCGTCACACTGGATCACAAGTTTGTCGCTCACTGGATCGCAGCGCCACCTCATCCCTTTTGCGAACTTTCTACCTGTGTAAAACAACAAAACAATTGGCTCTCAAGATTCTATCATGGGATCGAGTGGTTCGAAGGAGACATTTCCATGAAGTTTCTCTACTCTAATCTCCGAGACGTAGCTAAATCTGCAGCAACAATTTACACACTTGGGCGTGAGAAAGCGAAACTACTACAAAAAAAAATGAGTAGGCAAATTATTAACCTGGAAGAACTGGCATGTCCTACATTCAAACAACTACTAGACAAACGAGAATATTGTTTTCATCATGGAATCAAAAAGGAGGAGGATAATGCATGTGCTCTCAATAATGCCATGAGAATCAAACGGTGGCTCGGCAAACAACGACAAGAGCAAGTACGATTATTAAACAACAACAACAACAAAAGAGTCACCAAATCATCTCAAAAAAAACCATTGCTGCTCAATAACACATCGAGGACAAGGACTGCTATCAACGGAGAAGATAAAAAACCAGTGTCTCCTATACTTGCATCCAGTTTACCATCACACGCATACGAAGACGTATGGACGGACAATGAACAGCCTTCAAATTATGCGAATGCTTCAACTGACGAGGGCCCACACAATCGGTGTGTACCCTGCTGATCAAATACCGAAAACTTGGACACGACCTGCTGCTATCGTTATCAACACAGATGACCACACAAAACCTGGCTCGCATTGGGTCGCCATCTTCGTCGACAGCTCAGGCAGAGGAATATACTTCGACAGTTACGGTTCACCGCCTATTATTCCTCAACATCTTCATCGTTTACGAGGAAACTGTACCCTCTTCAGGTGGAACACAAAACTACTCCAGAGTGCCTCTTCGAACGTGTGTGGTCAGATTTGCATTATGTTTCTGCCTTGTATGTGTAGTGGGTATTCTTTGCGCGAGTTTATTGTACTTTTTACCGATGATCTTGTGAAGAATGATCAAATTGTGATGAGATTTTATAAAAAACTTTTGGCTGAACATAAACTGACTTGTAAAAAAAATTTATCAGGAAGTGAAAATGGTGGCAGCGGTGGAAGGCACCGTGCATACTCACTGCATAGCTGCAATCGTCTCGAATCTTGTGTACAGGCATGTTCTTCGAAACTTGCTACTTTGTATCTATTTTAATCTATGTTTATTTTATCACATATAAGTTAGAATTATTATATAACATTTGCTTCATCGATTATCTCTTTGCTCTTGCATGCATATGAATATTGCGCCTACTCTCACTGGCTAAGAGAGTATATTCTTTTGCATTTATTGTGTCTCTCTTTATAATGCTTTGTAAACATTATTTTAAGTATTTGTCTCCCTCATAGGCTAAGAGTTTTTCTGGAATACATACATGTTTTAGATTTTCCTCTGCGTCTAAGACCTGTTCTACTATCTAAGTTGGTATCCCTGTATTACTTATTTTTGTGTCGCTTCATTAACATATATGTCTGTCTTGTCTCGAGTCGTGTACTTATTATTGTATCTCTATTTTAATCTTATATAAGTAACAATACATGTGTGTTCTTTAGATATAGATTTTTTTCTGAACAAAAAATGAAGAAAATTGTGAAAAATTGAAATAAATGTTGTCTTGATTTCAAACAACCCTTCCCCAATCTGAATAGAATATGAGATTAGGATAATTAGCCTGCGTTGTAATTACTTATCGCCTTTCCCAACTCGATGACCGACTACCTCTACTCTTGGACAAAAAGGAAGGGGGTGACGCCCTCCCCTTTTCCAACTTTGATACATTCATTCGATGGGAAGGGTTGGGGCCCCCTCCCTTTTTCCAGCTGAGAATTATCCATTCGAAGGGTGTGACCCCTCCCCGTTTCCAACTCAGAAAAACCCATTCGATTAATTAGTATAACCGCCATTTTGTAATTAGGACACACCCCTAATTAGCCCCTTTTTGTAATTAGGTCACACCCCTAATTAGCGTCATTTTGTCATTAGGCCACACCCCCTAATGGGCGCCATTTTGTAATTAGTCCACGCCCCTCGGTCAATCAGGAGAGGTCACGCCCCCTTTCCTACCCCCATCCCTCCTTTTAGGACACGCCTCTCGACGAATCACAGGCCGCCTTATGGCACAAGTTATCTACTAATATAAATAGCCCAATTCCAAAATAAGCCAGGATTTTAATGATAATTTTTTGAATTGATGCGAACGGTTCACACAAAAAGTCTCAACACCTCAGTACATGTGGAGCTCATCCAAGTCTAAATATTTGTAAATATTTAAAAAATTTGATAAATTCAAAAAAGTAAGAAGAAAGGACAGTTTTCAGATACGCACTTATCAAGGTTCCAATTTTTACATGTATTTTAGTGGAAAATGATCATTTTAGTCAAATGTCTTTTTTTTAAAACCTCTATTTTTGGACGAAACATTCACTAGTATACATAACAGTCAATAAAATGGAACCTCATTTTTCTCATTTGGGATTGAAGTTTCGGAGTGGAGAGAATCGAAAGCGCGCACTTGTGAAAAGTATCAATTGACGACTAGATGCATTATGCATACTATATACTTCTGTAGGTTGTTTGACAGATATTGCAGTCATTTCGTAACCTTTCAAGACATATTAAACCAAAAATGTATTTAAAGAAATTTATATTAAGAAATAATTTGAAAATATATTACTTTTTGCATTATATCGCACATTATTCATTTAACATGATTTCCCATGATCAGCACAACACGGATTGATATTAGCAATGCATATATATATATATATATATATATATATATATGTGAGAATCGGGTTTCAAGTACTTTGAACTAAATACAAAAGAATAAATAGTAGCCTGCCTTCAAACTCCATACTTTGCTTTTGGCCGAAATTTCGGTCGCCTGGTCCATAGTGGCATTAGGGTGATTTTATTGAATTTTAAAAATATTTAGGGGTGACTGGGGTGAGTTCTATATGTGCTGAGATTTTAAAACATTTTTTTGCTTCTTTGACATCAACTGAAAACATTTTCAGAAAAATCCTGGTGTACTTAGAAATTATGGTGATTTTATTGAACTTTTGAAATATTCGAGAGTAGCTGGGGTGAGCTCTTTATGTGCTAAAGGGTTGAGACTTTATGTGTCCCCCTTTGGCATCAATTGAAATTATTATTAGCAAAAACTGGGCGGATTTTTGAATTAGGTTGGTTTTGTTGAATTGTAAAAATATTTAGGGGTAGCTTGGGTGAGTTTTATATCTGATGTGGGGTTGAAAGTGCTTTAAGAAGTTATTAGGGTTGTACGCGACTATTTTCTGTCATAAAATAGCAACTTTCATGCGTTTAAAAATAAAATTATTCTTCGTTATTGATTAATGCGCTAGGAACTTCAGATTCATTGTGTAAGGGATGGTAAAACATCTCCTAAAATTAAGTCCAAACATATTCTTGCTATGTACGCTTACTCCACTTATTGGAAAGTCGTTTCATACCGTAGCAGTAGAATAAAAAATCTCTATTGATGTTAGTTACTAAGAAATGATGATTTACATATGTTACTTGTTTTCGTCAAATCTATCATAGCGTTTATGAGGAAAAAAACATTATGCTAAAATAAGCAGTTTTCCATTAAAATACATGTAAAAATCGAAACTTTGGACAAGTGTTTGTCTCAGAACTGTCCATGTTTCTGACATTTTACTTTCAAATTTTTAGTTTGCAGGTTCGAAAATAGAAGAAAACGTTTTTTTTAGAATTTTTTATCATAAGGCTTTCTTCTGTACATTTGGTGCGGGGTCCTTTGTTCTGAGAGAACTCCAGGTAATTTGCGTAGACTTTTATTACAGATTTAGCACCGCCGAAGATGGAATGGGTAGGAAAATCTTCCAGAGAGTGAAGGAGGAGCGAAAAAAGGCAGGGTGGGGCGTGATTGCCAGCACAGGTGTGCAGACGGAAGGAGGAGCTGCTGCAATCATCCCTGGCAAGAACACAAGCCAAACGGGGACTCAGACGGAACAAGCTGACGAGACTCCCACTCTCCAGCACGGGAAGCGAGAGATGGAGCCCTCCCTGATCCCCGTTGAGGCGAGTGAATCAAGTCCAACGACCAAAAAAGCGAGGACCCGCACCGCTGCAGCGAACGCGTCGTCCATGCCAAAGAAGGTGCAAGAAACTGCTGCAGCGTCAGCACGGACGACAGGCAGAAAGATTATGAAGCAAGGACGAGCTCGACCCTAGGCGGTTCTCATCAAACCGACCGAGGGTCTTAGTTCCGCCGAGGTCCGCAAGGACCTCAACCAGAAATTAAAGCCTGACGACCTTGGCGTAAAAATCAAGGGAGTCAGGCAAACGAGAAACGGAGAGGTCCTTGTGGAATTAGAACCTGCAGCAGGAGGCAGAGCCAAACTGTCGGCTGCCATTAAGAATGCTGGGGATAGCGTGCGCGAGCTCGTCCCCTGCATCCAGGTCGAGGTCGTGGACCTCGACACAACTACGCAGGCGGAAGAAGTAGAGGCGGCCGTTAGGAAGCACTTTGGCGAGTCTACAGGAGAAGTGAAAGTCACCCAAGTGGGATGGGTGTCCTGTCGCGTCAGAAAGAAGTCGTAGGTGATGAGGTGATACCGCTGCCAAGGCTTTGGCCACATGGCAGCGGTGTGCAAAGGTAGTGACCTAACAAAGACCTGTAGGAAATGCGGCAAAGAGGGCCATAAGGCTGCGGCGTGTAAAAGCACGCCACAGTGCTTCATCTGCGCTGCAGGAGAAGGAGAGCCCCGGACAGACCAATAACCGAAGACGATGAGGTGCAGGGCACTCCGAGAGGCGTCCTCGTTCAGGAAGCCTCAAGGACGTGCTGCCTAACCAGAAACATCCAACCAGGATGCCGAAAGCCGGCGAGCCCAATGTGTGGTGCCACCACATTACTGAGGACGATGCGTGCACCCTGGTTGGATGAAAGGTAGAAATGATGCCAAGTTGGCGCTCAAAGTTGGAAGCCGAAGTAATGCCACAAGCGGTTCCGGAGTCCTGAGTTGGCAGGAAGAGGAGGTGAATTTGGCGTGTATTGCCATTTTTTTGGTTGAGTCCCACACTCAGTGCGTAAATGCATTCTCACCTCCTCTACAAAAAAAAAGCATAGCCACGCAACAATGTGAGATGACTGTTATATCACAAGCGTGTATCATTTATACATTTAGTTGGTTACACACATGATCTAATGAATTCTGCTATCTTGTTAAGTAACAATTCTGAAATGGTCTGGGAAATTTGTCTCACAAATGAATGATATATTACCGACATTATTCATAGAATGATTACCGAATATAAGAATATCTTTTTGAAATATTTTTCAAATTATCAATAATAATCTTGAAATTCATATCATATACTTAACATGCAAACTTCTTTTATAGGTATTGAAACTGTTGAAGCCTGAAAATTAAATGGAATAAAAATATTCATTTATTATATAATCTAAGTACATATGTCTTTTACGAAGGGATGGAACAATAGATTAATTTTGAATATAATTATTGTTGTTGAAAGAGTAGATATATTTCTGTTCGATATAAGCACCGATTGTGAGTATCTTTAAAACAAATCTTCCACTTTCAAATATATTTTCATCCGTTTTTATGAGGGTGTAAGATGCACGTTCTGAATAAAATTTAATGTTTCTACATTACATTTACGACATAATTTAAAATTTACAACATAATCTTATCAGAATTTCAAGAATAGAGCTTGAATACAGCACTCTAGAAGCGGAAAGTTTCATATATAAAATTCTTACAATTTAAAACGTTAATCATCTTTAGAGAGATAGAAGTTTCAGGTTTTAATGAATTCTATGAATTTTAAACATCACATACACTCAGCTTCTGAAAGCTTGCTAATATAAAAACAGTAAAGAAGTGATCATAATTCCCGGAAATAACTTTTTTTGTTGATTAAAAATATTTCTGATATTGTTGATTCAGCAATAGAATTAAATATTTGACTTAAACATTTTCAAATCCACCAATTCATAAAATTTGTAGAACCAAAAAATAAAAAAATAATAAATATATGTTAAGTGTGGCAATTACTCAGGACAAAAAATCAAGACAACTTTTAAAGATAAAAGCAAGTGTTTCAATGAGAAATTCGTTATTCATTATTTCGTGAAGCAATATTTGGTATTCAATTATTAGAATACAGTCTTCAAAATCTGAAAAGAAATCAGATTTACGTGAAAAATGCGAATCAAAAAAAAAGTTCCATGTTGTTATTACTGCGGGTTTGCATGAATTAATTCGCGCCAATTACAGCTGTGCCCCAACTACTGCGCTTGTAATACTGCGATTTTGTTTTAAGTGAAGTTACAAATGATTTCAGTAATTTAGTCCTTGTAATTCATTCAAATTATGAAAGATAGGATTTTTACAAATTACTTGAACGCTTTCAAATAATTAAGGTTTTGTAACGGGATACCCAGCTTTGCAGCAATGACATATCCAGCTGACTAGATTATTTTCCTCTTCTGTACTTTGTACTGTTGCAGGCCCAGGCCTCTTGTCTGCATATTTATTGCATTTTTTTGCTCTTACAGGTAGCTGACTCAGGAACTTTGTATTTGCTAGACACTTCAGCAACAGACTATCCTCTCTTAACCCCCTCTAATGCAAGAAAGACATATTCTTTTGAATACTGAAGTCTTACACTCTTATTTTTTGCGGTTGCTCGCACTTTTTTTTGGCATAGATTTCTTTATTTCAGGTTTCGCCATTTTTCATCAGATAACCTTTAAATCATTTAACATGAAAGAGACACTGCGACACTAACAGGCATTATCACTGGCAACTAAGTAAGATTAGTTTTGTAGTAAATGATATAGCGCCCGAAAACCGCAGTAATACATTCAACAAGCCAAATCATGTACCAAATACTGCTTTGGTAAAAAATATATAGGGTGTCCCACCCGGTAAGAAGAGAAGAATTCAAAAAAATTAATATTTTCATATTCAAACGAAAGAGTGAGCATTATTCAATTTTTTTGAATATGCTAATTTTCCATCGGGAGAAGTGCCCAACGAAAGAATAGGTTTATCTCCGAAACCAATTCTTTTCTATTTCCTTAACGAACGCCACTTGTGTTGTGTTCCATACAGGCGAACATATTTTCCATTTTTTTAATTCCTCTTAATGCAAGCAGTAGACACACCTCTCATGGTTATTTTTAATTCCATACTTACATGCTGTATTTTGGATTAATTTAATTCTTTCTAATCCGTCCACAAAATGCGTGCACTTACATGATTTCTATTCCTCCGTGTGCAACATAAGTTTGAAAATTTCAATTTTTTTTATGGTTATTTTTAATTTCATACTTACATGCTTTATTTTCGATTATTTTAATTCCTTCTGATTGCAAGTTGGCTACTAAGCATCTCCTCTCCTTCCCTAAACCCTAACAACGGTTTCAGATGTTTAGCAGTCAAGATGCAAAAATTTAACCTAAACCAAAAATCCAAATTCAAACCAAAAAAAAAGGTAAGCAGGAAATTTCAAAAAT
This sequence comes from Andricus quercusramuli, assembly GCA_932178445.1. NCBI lineage: Eukaryota > Metazoa > Arthropoda > Insecta > Hymenoptera > Cynipidae > Andricus > Andricus quercusramuli. The sequence continues at coordinate 50,799 of CAKNXH010061792.1, read as the reverse complement.
TTTATTTCGACTATGCTGGATAGATCGTTTTTTGGCTACGTATACTTTTTTTGTGGTTGTGTAATCCATGCACGTACATTAAAAAATAATTTTAATATAATTTAAATGTGTTCCAAGACAGATTGCATATGAAATCGGTCAAAATATGTTTCAGATAAACAGATTAATAAAAAAAATGTTCACATAATTTACCCAAATTCTTTTTTTTTCACCTGTAATTTATATGTGTAATACAATATTTATTCATTTAAAAAAAAAAGAATTTATTTCAATTCACAGTTGCGCCTTAAAAGTGACATTATTTTATTCCTTTCTATTCTTCCTTTTACATTTCTCCACTCTTTAATTCCTCCCAATACGCTTCCATTACATTTTTCTAAGTCGATTAAAAGGAATAGGTTTTGCTTTTTTTGTCTACTCGATGGTGGAACTTTCGATGGAGGAAAATTCACGTATCAATGAGAATTCAGATTCTGAATCTTTTTGAATTCTTTTCTTCTTACCGGGCAGGCTCAATTTTATTGTCCGGACTTATATGGCTATATAAACATTAAAAAAATGAATCGAAAATTCCTTTTCCAAAAATCGTTTGAAGTTTTAGTTTTTGAGTTCTTAAATATTTATGCTGGACCAATCAGAAGCACGGCATGAACAATCATGCGTCGGCGAGCGGGAGCCAAACATAGTGTAGTGAGTGCTGTTCTCCCCTCGCTAACCCCTTCTCGGCACTGGATTCAATACACTGCGCTAGGCTCACGCTCGCGTACACACGACTGTTTATACCGCGCTCCTGATTGATCCAGCTTAAATATTTAAAAACTCAAAAACTAAAACTTCAATTGATTTTTGGAAAAGGAATTTTCAATTCATTTTTTTTATTTCCATATAGCTATATATATAAGTTTGGACACTTGAGTCTGGGACACCCTGTTTAGAAATACGTATTTCTTGTCTTTTAGCGGACATTTTGAGAAAAGTTATAAGGTAAACGTCCCAGTAATCGTGACCTTAAGAGATTTCATTGACTTCACATATTTAGAAAATTGTTTTTGTAGGATTATTTGAAAAATGATTGGTACTGATTGAAGCATTAAACATCCTAGAATATTATAAAAATTGTTCTTACATTATATTTAATATTACTTTTTATTTATAAACAATTACAAGTCAAAAAGCACCGATGTCCCAGTTATCGTGATTTCCAAATCTGTCATGTACTAGTAATCGTGAGTCCTTGTCCCAGTCTTCGTGAAAAAGGTCAAGTTTTCTTGAAATCAGTTTTGAGCTATTTGGGGGTGTATTTCAAGTGTATTATTGTATTTTAACTATACTTTAATGAAATGAAAGGTGTATTGCTAGTTTTATATTGATTGAGACCTCTGAGATGAAATCCGTCGAAACAACCTCAAAATCGAATCTTCTGATAGTTCTAATACGTCTGATGAACACTATGAAAATTAATCATAATGAAAATGAATTTTCTTTTAAAATTTTTAGTTTTTATTTCAGTTAAAAATATTATCGAATAAAATTAATATTTTATTCATAAGAAATAAAGTAGTCACAAAAATAAGTCGAGATAAGTATTTATTAGAATTTTTATCACGATAAGTAATAACGAGAATGCTGACTTTCTTTTATGATACTGAATAATAAAATTAAAAATCATTAACATTTTAAGTAACTAGATGTAGCACACGAAATTTGATAAATTGCAGTGACTAAAAAAATGAGGTTATTTTCTGTTTACGTTGTCAAAATATTAAAATATCAATAATTATATATCTATTACACATTTTTCTTTAAATAATGCAGTATAGATTAATGTTAGCTAATGAAAAATTACTCAATAAATATTAACTTCACCGAAAAATGATAATAAATTCAAAAAATGATAATGAAATCTCTAAACTCATTTCAATATTTTAAATCACCTTTTTCAGTTTTAATCAATAATTTATATTACGATTACTACTCACAGTAACAAGTCAGTTCTCCGATTTCATTTCATACCTTCTTGAAATTAATTAAATTATGTATTATTTGTAACGAAATATGGAAATAAAATTTTGACAGTCGTCCTAGTCTTCGTGACAGGTCACGATTACTCGAGCAACTATGCTTTTGAAATGTCACTATAATCGTGACCCATATTTCTTGAACAAGAAGGTACTAAATTAAGATTTTACTTCATTTTATGAAACAAAAATGATTTTTTATTACAAAAAAATCATTTTCGTCCTGATAAAGTAATTTCTTGACATATTAAAAGCTTGAGCAAAGAGACGCCTTTCTTAACCAAAATGTTAAGCTATTTTCCATATTTCGTGATTCATCGCCACCGGCAATACAAATTAATTTTTTTTACCCATGTGCACTATTTGTATAAAAAAACTAATTTTGTTTCCACAACAAGCATTGTTCAAACTTACTTAAAAATATTTTAGGATTGTATTTTTATGCGGAAAATACTAAATTCTTGCGTTTACACCTCAAAACTCACGATTACTGGGACCGTCCCGATTACTGGGACATCTACCTTACATCTTCTTTATTCAAAAACAATATTTCAATAAATGTTTATTTCCCCGAAACGAAATTATAATTAGTTCTTTTGAACGTATTCATGACCCGCCTACAAATCAAAGCAGTACAACTATCAGTATCAGAAGCATGCGAGATTTAAATTGAAATAAATTAGTTGAAAACATAGTTGCTGGAGTTGATTCATTGATGATAATTATAAATAAATCACATAATAATTTTCTGAATTGTTTCTAAGCATTATATGCATTCAGAACATTCTAAATCATTATTTATATTTGAAACCGCAGTAAATAGAGCATCCGCAGCAATACCGACATTTACCCTATTCCTCCTTTAGCACTGGCTTTTTAGAGAAAGAGCTTGGCTGAGATTTTGTCGTCAAGATCCAAGCGATTCATTAGCTCAGTTGGCTCAAGCGTGCGGCACATGAGGTTTATAGGCTTATGTTGTTTAGGTAGGGTTCACAGTAAGATTTTTAAGATTTTAAAGAAACGCACATTGTTCTTTGTCCAGATCGTCATCGAAAACTATGATTGAATTGTAAGTTTGATTGTATAGTGGTGTTCACAAAAATAAAAAAGTGAGTCTTAGAGATTCTTGGTGCAGACAAAGTGTTCTACTTGTGAATTTGTAGAAAATCCAAAAGGATTTTATAAAGATTATTTTTATAATTTATGTTATTTCAGGTTATGGCTCACGAGTTGCGTGAGGGGGAGGGAGGTGGGAAGATGCATAATTTTAGCATAAATATGCGACTTACTTGCAGCAGGGAGAGTCCCTAATTCAGTGTCATCTTAACCTTACACTACCTTTTCAGTATAAATATCGTCTTAATTTTAGGTCTTCACTACCTAAATTTCAGGTCTTTACTACCTTAATCTTAGATATATACTGCCTCAATTTCAGTTGTTTTGTTTGCTTACTTTAATGATTGAAACAAATTCCTAATATCAAGTTTCATATGCTTCTTTTTCTTATACCTTAATGAGAAATCAACTAAATTCATGTATACACACGATCTTGAATAAAGTATTTACTCATCTTAAATAAGAAATAAGCATTTCTCGACTGAAATCAAATAAACTATGCACCTATAAATTTCAATATATAGTTCTAAAAGTATGTTTAAGGCAACCTGAAATAACGTGTACGGCTTTCGTTACCTAAAATTAAGAGGCACGCGTTAATGAAATTGCAGGTTGACTCTGCATTAATCGCGCTGGGACATGCGCACGAAGCGGTCTTGGTATTCTGCTCCGTTTCTATAATCTAGTCCGCGTTTCAAGTGATGCTTTGTCGTAAGTCTCTGAAATTCTGGAACACAACCGGAGTTTTATGTGTATCTTAAATTGTATCCAGTTAAAAAGGCACCTGTGAACTCTCTATTCACTGTTTTTCAAAATAAAAACTGCATTTTCTACTCTTATGTTTAGTGTAGAGTTGAATTTTCAAGAAACGCACATTGTTTTTTGTCCAGATTGTCATCAAAAGTATGATTGCATTGTGGTGTTCACATAAATAAAAAAGTGAGTTTTCGAGATTCCTGGTACACACAAAGTGAGCTACTTGTGAATTTACAGAAAATCCAAAAGGATTTTATAAAGATTATGTTTATAATTTATGTGATTTCAGGTTAGGGCCCACGGATTACGGGTGGGGGGGGGGGGTGAATAATTTTAGTATGAATATGCGACTTACTTTCAGCAAGGAGAGTCCTTAATTCGATGTCATCTTAAACTTACACTACCTTTTCAGTATAAATATTTTCTTAATTTCAGGTCTTTACTATATGAACTTCGGGTCTTCACTACCTTCATTTTAGGTCTTCACTGCCTGAATTTCAGTCTATTTGTTTGCTCACCTTATTGATTAAAGCAAATTCTTAATTTCAGGTTTCATATGCTTCTTCTTGTTGCACCTTAAAATAATTCAAATTTTCGACTTAAATTAAGTGTTTGTTTTTTCTGTGTAGCGCGTGCGATTTTTCAAAGCGTTTGAGAGTGAGCTTATGTTTGTAAGTGAACGTGCATGCAATTGTGTAATTTAAAACGTGAATTAAGTGCAGTGATAATATATAAAACAATTCTTTGTGTGCAAATTTATCACTGCATTACCGTTTCGTAAGTATGGTTCATAACGCAGTAAAAACGAATACTTGAAGTTATATTCGACTTAATTTCAAATTTGACTCGAAATAAGGAAGCAACTATATTCAGGTATACATACGATCTTGAACAAAGCACCTACTTATCTCAAATAAGAAATAAGCATTTCTCGACTGAAATAAAATACACTATGCACTTAACTTTCAATATACATATTCTAAAAGTAAGTTGAAGGCAACCTGAAATAACATGTGAGGCTTTCGTTACCTAATATTAAGAAGTAAACCTTACTAAATTTCAGGTTGACTTGAAGTGTTCTACTTGTGAATTTATAGAAAATCCAAAAGGATTTTATAACGATTATGTTTATAATTTATGTGATTTTAGGTTCGAGCTGACAAGTTACGGAAGGGGGAGGGAGATGATGAGATGCATAATTTCATTATAAATATGTGACTTACTTTCAGCAAGGAGAGTCCTTAAGGGTGTTGGTTAAATACAACTTGGATTCCTTTTATAGGCGCGGCACTGACTCCATATATAATTTTTCCCAAGTATTTGAGAGCGAAAGAAAGAGAACTTGTCAAATATCCAGGGTTTTGCGAGATCCTCGGATCAACAAAATTTATAGAATTGAAGCTTTTTGCTGAGTCAATAATTATTTTCGCGGAAATTATGAATTTTTCAAAAGGGAGAACTCTGCAGATAGCAGAAGACAGCATTTGAACGGCGAAAACGTTTCGCAAATTTATTTGTCAACTCACAATTCTGACATCACAGAAGCATTTTCAGTTGTCATCCAATATCCGAAGACCCAAAACTTGATGATGGCGAACCTAAATTTTCCAAAATACGTCGCGAAATGGAGAATAATAATAACATAGTTGAGATGTCTTGTGTATGTGAAGACCATAAGACTGTATTTGTAAGCAGCAAAGCAAACTCGGCATATAAACCAGCTGTCGAATTCGCGCTCCGAATCTCCCATGCTCTGAAGTCCGCACCACACATTGCCACTCGCGAAATCGGGGCGCAAATATTTAAAAAGTTTTTGCAGACAGCATCTGCAAATGCAGCAATTTTATAGATAAATTAATTTGTCATTGTATGTAAATTTGTAAATTTACCCAGTTTGAAATTATGGTTTGAAAATTTTGAAATTATAAATTTATCAAGTTATCCAGCAAAGAATTCCGAAACCACCAAATTCGATTTCTGAAATTTCGAAATTAGGCCCTCTGGAAATTTATTTATAAATTTAAAGCTTATCAAGTGGTCCAACTATAAATTAATTATATAAAGAAGCTTGTAACGGGGGACACGGATTCTGTTCATCTTTTGTGAGCGAAGAGGGCCTCATTTGAGATGAAAAAAGCTGAAACAGTTCACTAAAATGGAAAGCGTTTTACAAGAAAACGTGTTATAAGAAATCCGCGCAGAATAGCCATCAGTTTGAATTATAGGCCGATAGAGTAAGCAGCGGCGGGGTAATGGTCTAGGTTCTAGGCTGCAGATTCTGCCGTCACGCGTTCGCGTCTTTGTACACTCTTCATTTTTTTTTATTCTAATTTTTTCCAATATATTACCGTGAATATGCATAAATATTATGAAAACAACAATAAAAAGTTTTAAAAATATATTTAAGGAATACAAAAATTATTATTGTTGACGCCAAAATATCTTTATAATCTGTTGGTTGTTGTATCAATCATTTCTTTGATTCATGCATCAATTTCGGGATTTCCGAAATTATAAAAACTAGTTATTTTTAAAGTTATGAAAATTTTTTACTGGTAAATATTAATATTTTTTGAATAGGGTGGAGCAACAAAAATCTTTTTTGTGAAGAGCTTTTGGAGGGCGGGGGTGCTAAAAAATTACCCTTATCCTCCAATAAATTATCAATGAAATGAAGAACTTGAATAAAATGATTCAAATTAATAAAACGGATAGAATGAATCAAATAAATGAAATCAATAAAATCAATGAAATCAGTGAAACCGATATAAATGTTATTTTTTTGATAGGATTGATGTTCATTTTATTGATGATAAATTGATTTCATTGATTTTAGTGATTTCATTTAATGTATTAATTGATTTGATTATATATTTTTTTGAATCGAATATTTATATTGAATTTCTTTATTTTATCACAAAATATAATGAAATGAATCAATAAAATCAATAAATTGAATAAAATCACTAAAATCAAGAAATCAAATTATAATCAATAAAGTCAAAATTATACTGATTTTAGTGATTTCATTCGATTGATTGATTTTATTTCATTGATAATAATTTGATTTTTTAAAAGTCATTTCATTCAATTTCTTACATTTCTTATTCATTTCATTGTATTTTTTAATAAAATAATGAAAATCAGTATAAATATTCGATTCTTTTATTAAAAAATACAAAGAAATGAATCAATAAAATCAGTAAATTCAATGATATTACTATAATCGATAAAATCGATTTATTATGAACAAAATCAATACAAAAACACATCAAAGAAATTTACATTTTACTGATTTTAGTGATTTTATTCAATTTATTGATTTCATTAGTGTTATTGATTTTTCTGTTTGATTTTATTGATAATAATTTTATTATTTTGTTTTTTGTGATTTTATTGATCTACTTGATTTTTTTGATTAAAAAATAGAATCGAATAGATCAATAATAGCAATAAACTGAATTAAATCACGGAAATAAATAAAAGCGATTTATTATCAACAAAATCAATAAAATAAACAGCATGAATGAAACCAATAAAATCCATACCATAAAAAAATCAATGAATTGAATAAAATCACTAAAATCAGTATAATTATGACTTCATTGATTATAATTTGATTTTTTATATTTTAGTGATTTTATTCAATTTATTGATTTTATTGATTCATTTCATTGTATTTTGTAATAAAATAAAGAAAATCAATATAACTATTCAATTTTTTAAAATACAATCAACTGAATCAATAAAATCAATAAATTGAATGAAATCACTAAAATCAATTTATTATGAATAAAATGAACAACATCAATTCATTGATTTTATTGATTTTTTTATTGTATGGATTTTATTTATGCTGTTCATTTATTTTATTTCATTGATAATAATTTGATTTCATTGTTTTCAGTGATTTCATTCATTTTCTTACATTTTGTATTCATTTCATTGTATTTTTGATCAAATAAAGAAAATCAGTACACATATTCGATTCTTTTGTTAAAAAATACAATGAAACGAATCAATAAAATCAATAAATTGAATGACAAAATCAATAAAAAAACACATAAATGAAATCTGCATTTTACTGATTGTTGTGATTTTATTCAATGTATCGATTTTAGTGTTTTGATTGATTTATTTTATTTTATTGATTCTATTGGTTTAGTTGATTTGACTGATTGGATTGATTCTGTTCAATTAATTGATTTTTTTATTGTAAATATTTGACTTTTTTATTGAAAAATACAATCGAAAGACTCAATGAAGTTAATAAATTATTATAGAAAATGATCAAATTATTATCAATGAAATAAAATCAATGAATTTAATAGGATCACTAAAATCAGTATAATTTTGACTTTATTGATTATAATTTGATTTTCTTGATCTTAGTGATTTTATTCAATGTATTGATTTTATTGATTCATTTCATTATATTTTGTAATGAAATAAAAAAAGTAAATATAAATATTCGATTTAAAAAAAAATACAATCAACAAATTGAATGAAATCACTAAAATAAATCAAATAAATTTATTATCAATAAAATGAACAACATCAATCAAATCAATCAAATAAAATTTATATCGGTTTCACTGATTAATTTTATTGACTTTATTCATGTTTTTCATTTTATTGAGAATTTATTGGAGGATGAAAGGAATTTTTTAGCACCCCCGCCCTCCAAAAGCTTATCACAAAAAATATTTTTGTTGCTCCACCCTATTCAAAAAATATTAATTTTTATCAGCAAAAATTGTCATAACTTTACAAATAACTAGTTTTGATAATTTCGGAAATCCCGAAATTTATGCATGAATCAAAGAAATTATTGATAAAAAATCAACAGATCATAAAAATATTTTGGTGTCAACAAAATTAATTTTTGTATTCCTAAAATATATTTTTGAAACTTTTTATTGTTGTTTTTATGATATTTTTGCATATTCACGGTAATCTATGGGAAAAAAATGAGAATCAACAAAAAAATTGAAGAGAGTACGAAGACAGGAACGCATGACGGCAGAATCTGCAGCCTAGAACTTAGACCATTACCCCGCCGCTGCTTACTCTATCGGCCTATAATTCAAACTCATGGCTATTCTGCGCGGATTTCTTGTAACCCGTTTTCTCGTAAGCCGCTTTCCATCTTAGTAAACTGTTTCAACTTTTTTCATCTCAAATGAGACCCTCTTCGCTCACAAAAGATAACCAGAATCCGTGTACCCCGTTACAAGCTTCTTCATATAATTAATTTATAGTTGGACCACTTGATAAACTTGGAATTTATAAAAAAAAAATTGCAGAGGGCCCAATTTCGAAATTTCAGAAATCGAGTTTGATGGTTTCGGAATTTATTGCTGGTTAACTTGATAAATTTATAATTTATAATTTCAAAATTTTCAAATCATAATTTCAAAGTTATAATTTCAAACTGAGTAAATTTACAAATTTACATACAATGATAAATTGATTTATCTATAAAATTGGTGCATTTGCAGATGCTGTCTGCAAAACCTTTTTAAATATTTGCGCCCCGATTTCGTGAGTGGCAATGTGTGGTTTGGACTTCAGAGCATTGGAGATTCGGAGCGCGAATTTGACAGCTGGTTTATATGCCGAGTTTGCTTTCCTGCTCACAAATACAGTCTTATGGTCTTCACATACACAGGACATCTCATTTTTGTTACGGTTTTTTCTCCATTTTGCGATGTATTTCGCAAAATATAGGTTCGCCATCATCAAGTTTTGGGTCTTCGGATATTGGATGACAACTGAAAATGCTTCTGTGATGTCAGAATTGTGAGTAAAAAAATAAGTTTGCGAACGGTTCTCGCCATTCAAATGCTGTCTTCTGCTATCCGCAGATTTCTCCCTTTCAAAAAATTCATAATTTCCGCGAAAATAATTATTGCCTCAGCAAAAGGCTTCATTCCTATAAAATTTTGTTGATCCTAGGATCTCGCAAAACCCCGGATATTTGACAAGTTTTCTGCCTTTCACTCTCAAATACTTGTAAAAAGTTATATGTGGACTCAGTGCCCTGCCTATAAAAAAAATCAAGTTGGATTTAACTAACACATTGAAGTTGAAAATTGGAATTATTTCAAGGTGTAACAAAAAGAAGCATATGAAACCTTAAATTAAGAACTTATTTAATCATTTAAGTGAGCAAATAAAAAAACTCAAATTCAGGCAATAAAGGCCTAAAATTCATGTAGTAACGTCTTGAAATCAGGGCGATATTCATACTGAAAAGGTAGTGCAAGCTTAAGATGACATTGAATTAAGGACTCTCCTTGCTGAAAGTAAGTCGCATATTTATACTGAAATTATGCATCTCCTCACCTCCTTTCCCGCTCCCGTAAACCGTGAGCCCTAACCTGAAATCACATAGATTAAAAAGATAATCTCCATAAAATCCTTTTGCATTTTCTATAAATTCATAAGTAGAACACCTTGTCTGCACCAAGAATGTCCAAGACTTACTTTCTTATTTATGTGAACACCACTGTACAATGATACTTATAATACAATCATACTTTTTTATGACAATCTGGACAAAGAATAATGTGCGTTCCTTCAAGATCTAGCTTTACACTAAACATATGAGGATAAAATGCAGTTTTTACTTCGAAAAACAGTGAATAGACCGTTCACGAGTGACTTTTTTAATGATTACAATTTAAGATACACATAAAATTCCGGTTGTGTTCAAGAATTTTAGAGACTCAAGACAAAGCCAAGACCACGTCGTGTGCATGTCCCAGCGCGATTAAGGCAGGGTCGACTTGAAATTCAGTAAGGCGTACTTCTTAATATAAGGTAATGAAAGCCTTACATTTTATTTCGGGTTTCCTTCAACTTACTTTCAGAACTGTATATTGGAAGTTAGGTGCATAGTTTATTTTATTTCAGTCGAGAAATGCTTATTTTTTATTTACACGCTTTTACTTTATATATATATATATATATATAATTTTAAAAAATAATTGAAGATCCATCGCAGGGTCCCACTAACAGTAACCACCATCTAAAAAATGTCAATAGCCCCCAGTTAGAACCACGGTAAATCACCCCTATGGCCACGTCTCACAACCGTGAGATGGGTGGTCACAGGGCACGACGAAATCACAACGTCAGGCAGGCGAAACCCTCGTGTGTCTTGAGGACACGAAGCGACCCAAGGATGACAGCTTTCTGCATCCATCTCGCTAGTGCCCTGGCATATTTTTGGCACGCGGGTATGGCTTTAAGGTTACGAACCAGTGATAGTTTCGCACCTCCGAGAGCACCAATCACAAGGACAATTACTCTCACCGAATACTTTGAGTACAGTCGTTGCAGCTCTCTCTTAAGGTCTTGATACCTCTCCTCATCGCCCCCAAAAATTAAAAATCTTCTCAAGCATGCCCTGTTTGTCTTAGGCAATATTGTATCGTCTAAAATCAGGAGTAAGAACTAGGGTTACCAGAAGAAAAACTTCCAAAAAGAAAAAGAAAATCTATTTCCAGAGCAAAAGAGATATATAGCTCAATATAGGAAAATAATAATTTCCGTATGCCCCCCCCCCCACCCCCGCACGCAATTCATAATCTTCTTAATAAATGCCCTGCAGATCCAACGAAGCTTTGAACTGTCCAAAAGCGTGTGTAAGAACTAGGATTACCTAAAGGAACAGTTCAAGAAAGAAAAAGATAAGATTATTTCCAGAACGATATAGAGATTTATAGCCCAATAGAGGAAAATGTTAATTTATCTCACCGCCACCAAGGAAAATTGAAATCTTCTAAAACATGCTTGGTTGATCTTAGGAAAGAAGATCAGTAGGAGGAGTTCTAACCCAAGATTCCTCTTGCCGACATGTTGCCGACATGGTTCTGTTCCATGCTAAAAAAAAACCGTAGTACATGTTAAATTTAGAAGGTTCGAGATCGACATAGGTGGTATTCAAATTGATAAATTAATGATGACGTAATATCCACTGTTATATTTCAGAGGATGTGATAATTGCAATGGAATGTTGTGTTTTAAATTCAAGAATCATGTTTCTAAGAAGCGAGTTTGATTTTTCAATAAAAAATTCCTTAGTGGTTCAACCTTTGATATTTGCCGACAAACGAATTGTTAACGTTATATATTTTCCATAAAATTAGGCAACAAATGTAAGTGTAACGTTGCTCAGTCTTCAATAAATAAATTTCAGAAGTATGATGTGTCACTCATATGACGTCACCTCTTTGATATTTTTTTTAATAACAAATCCCTTGGCAGTATTGCCTTTCATGTTGCCGACAAACGAATGATTTAAACATTTTATAACTACATCATAAGTATGGGAGCCTGTCTTTGATTTTTTAAATAACTCGTTTGGTGTAAACAGTTCTTGAAATTCCTATCTCAGGTTTCTATAGTTGGATGCGAAGAAGCGTGCAACAGCGACACGAGCGTAACGTATGAGTAATGTAATTTTGCGTCGCGGTGTCTAGCCTGAACTCCAGATATGAAACTTTCAACTATAATCATCGATCGATCTTAGACTCCGACGTGAGTGTAGTGTACAATTTGTTACTACTCAGTGTGTAGCATTCAGTGGAAAAATGAACTGAAATATTTAGTGCAATTTACCTAGTATTTGGTGTTCGACTTTTCAAACTTAAAAGTTATTCAGTGACCATGAAAATGCCACATTTGAAGAAATTGATTTTTGGACCCGAGGTGGAATCCAAAACATACGGCTGTTGAATAAACTCCTGAGAAGAGGAAGACATTTCAAGTGGGAAAACATGGAGACTGCCTTCAGGAGTCGCATTAGAACAGGTTTGATAATAAATTGAACACATAAGGATTTGAATAGCTTTTTATATGATCTAAAGAAAATAATTATTGCACGGATAAAAAATTCTCTCAAAATTATGGGAGGTTTAAAAGTCAACGTTATTTTAGCTGCTAAATTCAGTGCATTAGAAGAAGGTCGTCGATTGACGCAAAAATAACACCGTATTTTCGGAGAAACTGACGGTGTTTTAGGTTAGGGACGGAGTCGGAAAATAGAATGAAGCTGGCTGCGCACGATGCACGAGCACACCCGATGCAGCACGAACACACCCGGAGTAACACGAAGTAGTTTGCACTTTATTTACTTTTTTCACTGTGCCTCACTTTTTTCACTGCTTCCATTTACTTTTTTCACTGTGTCCGTCCACTTTTTTCACTGTTTCCCGGAAATGTCGGCACTGCGCATGCGCCACGTTATCGACCAAAAATCGGTCACTTTTTACTCCAAAAACAGGTGGACAACTGGCACTTTTTCGCAAATTATAGAAAAAAGACATTTTAGCCGTACTAGTTCTTATCCTCATTTCGATACTGAACTCAAATATGATGGAATACAATTTTCTATTACTTTACATGAAATTTGAAAAATTAATTAATTTGAGTATAAATGTTTATAGTATAGAGTCTTATGAAAATAGTAAAAAAGAGTAAATTGTTCCAATGTGTTTAAGTCAACTTAAATCGGACAAGCCCACAATTCATCTTCTTTTTTTGGAAATACAGAAATTGATTTAGATGAGGAAGAAGACGATAATTTTGAAAATAATCACATTTATCACTTTGCATGGATTAAAAATCTATCCCGATTGGTAAAATCATAATTTATAGAGGCTATACCATGCTGAAAAAACCAGTTCTCATTATATCACTGAAGTTAAGCAGTATTGGGCGCTGTTAGTACTTGGATGGGTGACCATTCGGGAATAATACTGCGTGCACGGAAAAAAAAAGTTCATTAAACTTTCTTGAAGTATTACAAGAGTCGGGGATGAGAGCGAACCTTGAACAAATTTTCTATATTCTGTATAACTTTCAGGATTTAATATAGAACTAACCTAGAATAACTCTACAAGAATTCTGTAAACTTTATATGGAACTCCGATTTGAAAAAGTTTAATAAAATATATAGAGAAATTCATGAAAGAATGCTGAAAACTTTCGTAGAAATCACAATTGAGGTATTGAAAGTTTGTAATCACATAATTATAAGGTTTAAATACCTCAATTCAGTCAAAGGTATAGAAAAATTCTTCAAAAAATGTTGAAAAATCTCATAGAAATTCGATTCGAAGTATTGAGTGTTTGTGAACTACTTCAATCGAAGATCTATAGACTTCAGTTCTTTAAAATGTAGCTGCGCAGTCGCTACTGTGCGCAGGCAGCGACTTTTCCGCATGGCTCTCGCGTGAAAAAAAATAATTCAAGTCTTAGAGAACATTAGCACGCGTTGAAAATTAAAATATTAAGTTTGCCAATAACCGACACATCTCTAAATGGTAAATCCACTACCCGGGTGCACCGGAACGTGCACCAGGTCGTTCAAGGCGTCATCTACGAGAACTTTTTTAGAATCTAAATTGTATCAATAGCCAAAATAACTACCAATCGTGAGTCGACGATCAGGATGCGCTGGAACGTGCACCAGGTCGTTTGGCATGTATTCTACGAGAACTGCTTTAAAATTCAAATTGTGTCAACATCCAAAATAATTAAGTGTTGAGTCGACGATTCGGGTGCACCGAGTCGCGCACCAGGTAGTTTAGTACGTATTCTACGAGAAATTTTTAGAAATTTGAATTTTTTCAACCACCAAATTAACTACCGTCGACTCACCATTGATAGTTATTTTGGTAGATAAACCTCAAGATTTCTAAAGAAATCATCAAGTCAAGCTTCCTTCGATCGTTTTTTTATATTAAGAAAATATGAGAGAAAATAAAGTTTTCATATTTTTGTTTCGGTCTTACGATCCATTTAGAAAAAATTGAAAAACTAAATCGAGTCAACATTCCTTTTTATTGACGTTTTGGCCCCATCTGTGGGCCTTCATCGATACAAACATCTTAAAGAATAATCGGAGTCAATCATTAATATACGTCGAAGCAAATGACAACATTTTAAAATTTTGTGAAGTCAGATATCATTCTGAAGTTTTTAAAATCATTACGAAGTTTGTAAAAAAAGTATTGGGAAACTATAAAGTCCAAGGAACTTTCCCAATATGTTAAAAAAGGTTCATATTTTGTAATTAAAATGCTGTGAAACAGCTAACAAACTGATGTTTTTTTACAAACTTCATAGTGATTTTTAAAACTTCAGAATGATCTGACTTTACAAAATTTTAAAATGTTGTCATTCGCTTCGACGTATATTTATGATTGAGTTCGATTATTCTCTAAGATGTTTCTTTCTGATGAAGGCCCACAGATGAGGCCGAAACGTCAATAAAAAGGAATTTCGACTCGATTTCTTTTTTAAATTTTTTCTAAATGTATCGTAAGACCGAAATAAAAATATGAAAACTTTGTTTTCTCTCATATTTTCTTAATGATAGTCAGTTTGGCTATTGACACAATTGAGATTCTAAAAAAGTTCTCGTAGATGACGTCTTGAACGACCTGGTGGACGTTCCGGTGCACCCGGGTAGTGGACTTGCCATTAAGAGATGTGTCGGTTATTGGAAAACTTAAGATTTTAATTTTCAACGTTAAAAATTGAAATAGATTCAACTTTTCCCATGTCATATCTTATTAAATCGATTCAAAAAATATAGAATTGGGAATTCAACTTTTAAAATTATTTGCAATGCAAGCCTTTAATTTCATATAACTTATATAAACTTATTCTATATAGCTATATAACATCTTATTAATCTTGAACCTACTAGAATTTATAACCAAAAAAGAATTTGCGATTAAAAATTTGTTCGAAATTTAAAGTTTCCAAAATTTAAAAAATGTTAAACATCCCGAAATTTGTAATTACCTAAATTTTAAACTAAATTTTCGAAATATGATATTCTTGAAATTACTGACATTATAAATATAAAACTCCAGAAATTTCAAATTTCCGAAATCATTAACCTAGAATTTTCAAATCA
>CAKNXH010061792.1:0-19971 GCA_932178445.1 Andricus quercusramuli | reverse complement strand
AGAATACATGTAATGGTTATGTAAAGACTCTCAAACCCGTAAAAGGGAGAGAGTATAAACAAATAAAGAAGAAATAAAGAAGAAGAAGATTGATTTTATTAAATATATACAAGTTATGAAAAAGTTTATAAGATAATAAAAAATTTATGAATATTTCAAGAAGTCTAAAACAGAATGTAGATTTTTGAATAGTCTGAAATTTAATTTGAAAGATTTTTATGAATTTTAAATGTGATTAAAATAATTACAAAATCAAAATATCTACAATTTGAACGTTCTAATTTTAATTCTTTTATTTAAAAACAATTTCATTTTCAATAGACTTAATTCATCTGTAAATAACTTTAAGATATATTGAGAAGTTTTAAAAAAAGGTACGAAATATTTCATAATACTGAAGTGTTTAATGTGATTCCTAAGAAAATTGATAATTAAAACAATTATCAAAACATGCTCTTGAAGATTTTATAAGCAATTTTTTTTCGATTTCAAAATAATATAAAAAAATTTTATGAAAAATTTCATTGATTTTATTAAATATATACAAGTTATGAAAAAGTTTCTAAAATAATGAAAAATTTATATATATTTCAAGAAGTCTAAAACATAGTGTAGATTTTTGAATATTCTGAAATTTAATTTAAAAGATTTTTATGAATTTTGAGTGGTATTAAAATAATTACAAAATCAAAATATCTATAATTCGAACGTTACATTTTTAATTCTTTTATTTAGAAACAATTTCATTTGTAAACAACTTTAAGATCTATTGGGAAGTTTTAACAAAAGTACGAAATATTTCATAATACTGAAAAGTGTTTATTGTGATTCCTAAGAAAATTGATAATTAACACAATTATCAAAACATACTCTCGAAGATTTTATACGCAATTTTTTTCTATTTTAAAATATTGTAAAAAAAATTTTATGAAAAATTTGATTGATTTTATTGAATATATACAAGTTATGAAAAAGTTTCTAAAATAATAAAAAATTTATATATATTTTAAGAAGTCTGAAACATAGTGTAGATTTTTGCATAATCTGAAATTTAATTTAAAAGATTTTTATGAATTTTAAATGGTATTAAAATAATTGCAAAATCAAAATATCTACAATTTGAACGTTACATTTTTAATACTTTTATTTAAAAACAATTTCATCTGTAAATAACTTTAAGATATATTGGGAAGTTTTAACAAAAGTACGAAATATTTCATAATACTGAGAAGTGTTTATTGTGATTCCTAAGAAAATTGATAATTAACACAATTATCAAAACATACTCTCGAAGATTTTATACGCAATTTTTCTCTATTTCAAAATATTATAAAAAAATTTTATGAAAAAGTTGATAGATTTTATTGAATATATACAAGTTATGAAAAAATTTCTAAAATGATAAAAAATGTATAAATATTTGAAATAGTCTAAAACGTTTTGGATGAAAATTCAAAAAGTTAGAGCCTTTTCAAAAATTTTGAGACCAACGCACGTTATGAGAAAAAAGTCAGGAGGAGAAAAACATTGCTTTTTGAACACCCTACAAGATTGTTATAACAACTTTTTGAATTTTCGTGAAAAATGGAAAATTCAAACTTTGATCGCCTAACAAAAATAATGAAAAATAAAAAATTCCATTTTCCGGTCAAACTATATAAGATACGTAAAATATGAGAAAACGAAAATTGTGCTTTTAAAAAAAGATCTATACATTTTTTGATAATCACTTTTTAATCGGAGGCGTCCATTTTGTTTAACTTCGTAAAAAGCAGCATTGGAAAAAAATTAAATTTTTGGAGAAATGACACAAGCTACGAAAAAAATAATCAGACAAAAGTTATTCACCCAAAAAAGAGCTACAAGCTTCTTATCAATTATTTTTTAAAGGATGCGTTCTAAGGAAAATAATGTATTTTGCAATGACATTCCTCTTTAGAAGATTCTTCGTTATTGACTTTCAACATTCATATACGAAAAATTCACATAGGCGCGCGCTTCGAGCGCGCGCATGACGATCTAGTATATATAGTTAAAAGTTTTATTTCGCCGGGAGCGGGTGCTAATCTAAAAAAATTGCACCCGCTTCCAGCTCCCACATATATATATATATAAGCCCACAATTCATCTTCTTTTTTTGGAAATACAGAAATTGATTTAGATGAGGAAGACGACGATATTTTTGAAAATAATCAAATTTATCACTTCGCATGGATTAAAAATCTATCCCGATTGGTAAAATCACAATTTATAAAGGCGATACCACGCTGAAAACATCAGTTCCCGTAAGATCACTGAAGTTAAGCAGCGATGGGCGCGGTTATTACTTGGATGGGTGACCGTTCGGGAATACTGCGTGGTGTTGGCCCGTCGTAGGTGTGGTGGACCCAAACTGGTAGTATTTATCCACCTAGAAACACTACCCGAATCGGGTAGTGAGGCAATGAACTTTCGAGTTCGAACTGCTAATCAATTTTTTTATTTTTTTTTTCACGTCGATATCGATTTTTGAATTGGCGATATGGAACCAGCTACCTAGAAGGAATGGCGGTGTCCTCAGGATACCGGCCTGTTTTCGAGAGCAACGAAAGCGAGCCGTCCTTTGGACGTGCACTATGGCACTTTGGAAAAACTGTATTTTTTTGTTCACTTTGCTCCAAAGTTTTACTGTTTTGACGTTTCTAAGGTTTATTTGCTGAAAATCTGACATTTACAGAAATTCATTACTTTGCATGTTTATTGTTCTTGACTCATTACTTACTTTTACAGACGACTGCACTTGCTAATTTGTATACATAACCTGAAAAGAATGAACGCATGTGACGTTTCTCTTCTGATTTTGTTTTGTGTTCTTAAATATAAATAAATAACGCAAAAATTCACTTTTTGTTGATTTTCTTCGTACATGCATCCTTTTTGACTATGACTGTACCCACGCTATCACTGTTCATGTGACCAGAAATCCACACGGTGAACGAGAAGGTATCAATAGCATTAGCGGAATTCCAAAATCCACATATTCCGTCACGATTTGGTCACTAAACGCCCCGGTGTCCTGCGGACACCGAGCGTCCTTCTACGAGGGGTTCAAAACGCAGTTCTTCTAGTGTTAATGGTATACATACATACATACATTGTCGAACTTGGCTCTGTGATCGATTTTTATCTCATTTTAAATTTGAAAAATCTTTGAATAGTCATAAAGTTGACTGCGAGAATATGAATAAATTCAGGGTCATACTATCAACTGAAAAGAATAACATATTGAAATTTAAAAACTATAGATTTAAAGAAAAACCCCCTGTGGCAATTTATGCTGATATAGAATGTTTGTTAGAAAAAATTCAGATGTACAATCAACCAATTACCAAAAATATGTCCCAACAAGTATAGCTTTTTATAAATATTGCAATGTTAATGATTAAATGTTAAAGTTTATAGAGGAGAAGACTGTATACATTTTTCTATGGAAGAATTAAAACGTGTGTCTGATGAAGTATATTTACTTCTATAAAATATTATCCCAATGGAGCGTTTTACATTGCAGCAACAGCATTAATTTAAACCGCAAAAAATGTAATATTAACTACAGAGACTCGCATGTGATTCCTGTAGTTTTTCATAACTTATCAGGGCATCAGGGCCGTCTTTAGGGTTGCGGGGGCCCCGAGCCCCGACGGCCCTATTGTAAAGACGGCCCTGCAGGGCATAATCAATGAGAACAATGACAATGAGAAATATATATCTTTCACAAAACAAGCAGAAGGTACAAATGTAAAGCTTCGATTTATTGACTCTTTTAGATTTATGCCTAGTAGTCTTGAAAAATTTGCATCATATTTAAATAATGATAAGAAAAAAATTACGAGACAATAGTGAGCAAATGATGATGAATTTAATTTATTACCAAGGAAATGTGTTTTTCCTTATGATTATATTGATAGTTGGGTAAAACTGCAGGAAAAACAATTGGCAATAAAAGAGACTTTTCATTCAAAATTAAACGATTCAAATATTTCAGTCCAAAATTATCAACATGCTTGTAAAGTATGGAAAAGTTCTAATTTAAAAATTATACAGTTTAGATCCATTACACTATTACACAGCACCGGGACTTGCTTTTGATGCAATGTTAAAACATACAGGAATTGAACTCGATTTATTCACAGATGTTGAAATGTTCTTATTTATTGAAAAAGGTATTCGAGGTCGGGTTTCCCAATGCTCAAATAGATATGCAAAGGCAAATAATAGATTTATGGGATTAAATTTCAATCCAAATGAACCAGAGTCTTACATAATGTGCTCTGATATTAATAATCAATATGGTGCCGCTATGAGCGAATATTTACCATACAAAGATTTTAAATGGTTTAAAAATGTTGATAATAAACCAAACTTTCATAATATTCCTGACGATTCACCTGAAGGCCACATCTTAGAGGTAGATTTAGAATATCCAGAAGAGCTTCATGATTCACATAAAGACTTACCTTTATGCCCAGAACATTTCATACTTCCTATCTCAAAATTAACAATTACAAAATTAGTACTAAATTTGCTACCAAAGAAAAAATCTGTAGTTCATTATAGAAATTTGAAAAAATATGTATCCTTGGGAATGAAGCTAACTAAAGTCCATAGAGTATTACAATTTAAACAGAAACCATGGTTAAAAGATCACATTGATCTAAATACAGACTGAAGGAAAAAATCAGTAAATGAGTTTGAAAAAAACTTTGATAAATTAATGAATAATTCAGATTTTGGTGAAACTATGGGGAATGTTAGAAAGCATAAAGATGTAAGGCTTGTAACCAAATGGGAGGGGCGGTATGGTGCGAAAAATTTAATCGCACCAAGTCCGCTGCCGTCGCGCAGAACTTGCGAGTGGAAGGGAGGCAGAAGCTGTTTCTGCGCTCACATGAACCATTGCGGGCGAACCTCAACCGTTCCGGCGCGTGACCGTAATACGCAGCGCAGCTATAGTTACTCCACTCGCAGTGATAAGTACGGTTTACTCCACAAGCATTACTGCGCGCACCGTTTTTTACAATGTGGGTAAGCCTGGAAATACTCATTGAAGGCTTATTTAACAGCCAAAAGCCACATTTTGGGCTCTGCATTTTTTTTAAACGCATGCTACTCTCAGCTTCACGTCAAGCTAGCAGTTCCATGGCAGAAATATTGCTTACATTAATTTTTTCCTCTTCACAGGAATTGAGGGCTCATTTGAGGCTCTTGCATGGCCTCCGGCGCAGTTTTTCAAAAACAACCCCTATCACAAAAAAGTACCCTAAAAAATAAATATCCACTAATCGTGAAAGTAAGTATATAAGAATTGAAGGCTCATTTTAGGCTCTCCAACGCCACCAAAATCAATATTCCAAAAACATCCCTTAACATAAAAAAACTACAACTTGCACAAAAGTGCTGATAATTGCACTAAATATGTAATAATAATAAAAGTGGATACATCGGAATTGTAGGCTCATTCAACATGACCTCCAGCGTAGATTTTCAAAAACAACCCCTATCAAGAATAAAGTACCCTAAAAAATAAATATCCACTAATCATAAAAGTTAGTACATAAGAATTGAATGCTCATTTTAGGCTCTCCAACGCCACCAAAATAAATATTCCAAAACATCCCTTAACATAAAAAACTACCCGTTACACAAAAGTGCTGATAATTACACTAAATATGCACTAATCATGAAAGTGGATACATCGGAATTGTAGGCTCATTTAAGGCTCTTGCATGACCTCTAGAGTAGATTTTCAAAAACAACCTCTATCACAAAAAAGTACCCTAAAAAATAAATATCCGCTCATCATAAGAGTGAGTACATAAGAATTAAAGGCTCATTTTAGGCTATCTAACTCCACCAAAATCAATATAATAAATTTCGACGTTTGTGACAGCGACACAAAAACATTCGAGTACGCGCGACGACGATCAGTTGATACCGTCGAACCCCATTGCGGTGGTAACCGCGACGGCTCGGGAATCTGGCAGTAACTGTTACTGCGACGGACGCAACAGTCGCTGCAGAATCTTTTACGGTGGTGCGCAGTGACTGTCACGGTGTAGCAGTAATATTTCCGTCATCAACCGTAACCGTCGCTGCCCAGCCACAACATGATTTTTCTGCAGACCTCTTGTCGTCGGCGCAGCAACGGTTACGGTGAAAACTGCACCCGCTCTGGTTTACTTCCCTCCATGCATATTCGGTAAAGACATGGTAATAATTGAAATGAATAAAACAAAAATTAATTTCAATAAACCAATTTATATATGATTTACAGTTCTTGACGTATCAAAAAAAATAATTTATGATTTTCATTATAGTTATATTCAGAACACGTTTGGTAACAATGCAAAATTACTGTATATAACCACAGACAGCCTAATATGAGCGGCTGAGAATGAAGACTGGAAATATCTCGCAGGTGAGTAAAACGCAGCTATAGAAAAGTGCCTGAAAAAAATTGGACATAATTTCACGTCTGTAAAAAGGAGTGATAGAACATAGGCAGTAGAAAGTAGACAACGGTTTTTCGGCCCACACCACTTTCCCATCGGGGAACAACACATGCAAACGTAGCGTGCCCGTGAGATGGCACTGTTACGCGTTGCGTCGGCCATCCTCGTGTAAAGCCGAAAATGCACGAGCACGAACCTGTGGCTCGGGCTGAGCCGAGCTCGCCCGACTTCACGATTCGGTTTCGTTGCCTGTTGGGAGGTTTGGGTTGATTTTTGTTCTCAAAAATTCACACCTAAAGGAAGGGCTTCAAATACATGCAATGAAGACTTGAAATATTTAATGATTATGTCTTTCAGGAATTCTTCTGGAATGTTTTAGACGATAATATCTATCACTTTCAAGTGATTTCATTTTTCAATCGATTTTAAATATTGTAAAGTTAAAATGATAATAAATAATTATTATTTTTAATTTATTAAATTAATCAATATTCCTAATATATAAAAACTTTATAAAACCTTCAATGTCTTAAAATATTTATCCTACACTTATGTACGTAATTTTTGCAAATTCCCAGAAACTTTCTCCTGAAGATTATATTTTTAGTTATAAATTTTATTATTTGGTTGAAAATTCAACAATTTTCTTTGAAAAAAATAATTTATTTCGCAAATTCAACTGTGTTGTTAAAGATTCGTCTTTTTGGGTTGAAAATTTGAATCTTTTTGTATAATAGTAATTTTTTGTTTAAAATTTATATTTTGTTGCTGATAAGTCAACTGAAATCTTTTTTGAAAGAAAAAAATTTTTCTGAAGATTTTTCTTTTTAATTCAAAAGTTTATCACCTTTTAGTAGAAATATTACATCTTTCTTGGACAAAAATTCAACTGTTTTTTTTTAAATGTAACTATTTCCTAGAAAATTCACTTTTTGTTTAAAATATGTATTTTTCTGTTGAAAAATCTATTGAAATCCGTTCGGATGAAAATTCAACTCTTTTTTGAAAATTTGTCTTTTTGATTTAAAAATTCACCTATTTTAGTAGAATTTTCTTTTTTCTTGGACAAAAATGCAACTATTTGGTTGAAAATTCAACAATTTTGTTAAAAAGTAATACTTTTTGTTTAAGAATTCGACTATTTAGTAGAAAATTAACTAATAGTTTACAACTGTTATTTTGGTGTTGGAAATTGAACTGGAATCTTCTTTGGATGGAAATTTAACTATTTTTTGAAGTTTTTTTTTATTTATCTGTTTTAAAAGAAATATTTCATCATACTTGAATTAAAAAAGCAACTGTTCGGTTGAAGATTCAACTCTTTTTTTTAAATTCGTCTTTCTGATTTCAAAATTCACCTGCTATAGCAGAAATGACATCTTTCTTGGATAAAAATGCAACTGTTTGGTTAAAAATTCAACAATTTTGTTGAAAAGTCATACTTTTTGGTTGAAAATTCTGCATCTTTGTTGAAGATTTAACTGTTTTGTGAAAAATTTACTTTTTGATTGAGTTGTCATATTTTGGTGCTGAAAAGAGAACTGAAATGTTATCTGGATGAAAATTCAACTTTTTTTTTCACATTAAAACTTGAAAATTCATACTTTGGTGTTAAAAAATGAACTAAAAGCTTTTCTTGATGAAAGTTCAACTTTACAAACAAAGTTGCCTTTTTTTTATTAAAAATTCATCTGTTCTAGTACAAAATTTCATCTTTCTTGGATGAAAATTCAACTACACTGCCTTATTGAAATTTCAAAGTAAGTTTTGAAACTATTTTAAGAGGAAGTGCATTGAATTTTTTGTAAATGTTCATGAATATCCTATGGATATTCAATGTATATCACATACAAAACTACTAAATTTAATTTCATGAATTATTTTTAAATTTTGTTCATATTTTCATTTAGGCTTATTAAATTTAATAAAAAAATGTTACTTCATTTTCAATGCATGTTTATGAAATTTACGTAAACCACAGTGAAATTCATTCAGCCACCAATAATATTTTATGCACAAGCAACTGAAACATGTTTCAGAGTTAATTTTATGAAATTTCAATAACTTTTGCTTCAAAATTAAGTTTCGTATTACTGAAAATTGATGAGTATGGTCTCGAATTAATTCTCAAAGCCATTTATGAAATTTTAGTAACATAAGTCATTGAAAACTGACTGGAATTTCAGGAAATTTCTAACAGTGTATTTGGTAGAGAATTCAACTATTTCGTTAAAAATTTATTCTTTTTGGTTGAAAAAATTTCTCTTTTTGGATGAAAAATTAAATTTTGTTCGTAGCAACTTACTTTTTGATAAAAAATTCATATATTGATCTTGAAGAGTCAACTGGAATCTTCTCTGGATGAAAATTCGTCTTTTTGGATTGCAGATTCAATTTTTTTCGTAGAAACCTATTTTTTGGTTAAAAATTCATATTTTGTTCGTGAAAAGTCAACAAAAATATTTTTTAACAGAAATTCGAACTATTTTTTGAATTTTTCTTTTATTCATAAATTCATTTGGTTTGGAGAGAATTTCTTTTTTTTATGAAAATGCAACTTTTTCGTTGGAAATTCTTATTTTTTGCTGGAGTATTCAACTGTTTTATTTGAAAGATTTGGTTGAATCACTTTATTAAGAAATCTTTTTTTTTGCAGAGTTATATTTCTATTTGAAAATTCATCTCTTTGGTTGAAAGTTTAACTATTTTTTTGAAAATTAATTTTTTTAATTTGAAAATTCAACTATTTGGGTGAAAGTTAAACTACATTGTTAAAAATTTATTTTTTCTATTGAGGCCTTATGTCTTTGGCTAAAAATTTAACTGTTCAGTGGAAAGGTCTTTTTTTTTGTTTAAAATCAATTTTTCAACTAAAAATTTAACTTTTCCATTTTTTAAGATTGATCTTTCTCAGTTGAAAATTCTCTTTTTTTGTAAAAAAAAATATAATTTTCTTGGTTAAAAATTTTATTTTTGTTGTGTAAAAATGCATCAGAGATAACGTGGAAAAATAATTTTTTGCTGAAGTCTTATTTTTTGGTTGTAAATACAATTTTTGTAGAGAAAATTCTTCGTTTGGCTCGAAGGTTCAACAATTTAGCTAAAATTTCCTTTCTTCAGTGAAAAATCTTTATTTCTTGCAAATTCGTCTTTTGGTTTTAAAAAACTATTTTTTGTACAGTTTTCATGTTTATTGATCGAAATATAAACTATGGCACTTTTTGTTGGGAATTTATATTTTTAGGTTGAAAATTCAAGTATTATGTTCAAAATTTGATTATTTTGTTGAAAATTCAAGTATTTTTTTTAAAATACATCTCTTATTGTAGAAAATACAATTTTTTGTTTAAAATGAATTAATAAATTTGAAAATTCTAAATTTTTATCTGAAATACTGTCTTATTTCGTTTCTAAAAGATTCTACGTCAAAAGTATTTCAAGATTGGAATGCTTTGAATGTTAATGATCAATGAAACTGAAAACTTAGACAAGGAAAAATTAGGGAATTTTTAAAATTAGGTTCTTGGACACCCTGCCTAATTCTACTAGTAAAAAATAGTAAAACATGTTTGGAGACTAAAAATTACGTACAGAAAGAATGGGGGGTGGGGTAGAAATATTTTGTTGACCTAATTTATTTTGTTAACCTAATTTTCAAAATGCCCTTATTTTTCCTTGTCTAATTTTTCATTTTCCTTGATCATTAACATTCAAATACTAGCAATTCAATCTTGAAATACTTTTCACATAGAATCTTTTTTAAACGAAATAAGACAGTATATAATAGTTGAATTTTCAACCTAAAAATATAAATTCCCAACAAAAAGTGCCATAGTTTATATTTCAATGAATAAACATGAAATCTATACAAAAAATAGTTTTTTTAAAACCGAATAGACGAATTTGCAACAAATAAAGATTTTTCACTAAAGAAAGAAAATTTTAGCTAAACTGTTGAACCTTCAAGCCAAACGACGAATTTTCTCTACAAAAACTGAATTTACAAACAAAAATTATGACTTCAGCAAAAAATTATTTTTCCACGTAACTGGTGCATTTTTACACAACAAAAATAAAATTTTCAACCAAGAAAACTATATATTTAAAAAAAAAAGAGAGAATTTCCAACTGAAAAAGATCAATCTTAAAAAATGGAAAAGTTAAATTTTCAGTTAAAAAATTAATTTTAAACCAAAAAAAATACCTTCCCACCTAACAGTTAAATTTTTAGCCATAGACATAAGTCTTCAATCGAAAAAATAAATTTTTAACAATGTAGTTTAACTTTCACCCAAATAGTTGAATTTTCAATTAAAAAATATTAATTTCCAACAAAATACTTAAACTTTCAACCAAAGAGATGAGTTTTCAACTAGAAATATAAATCGGAAAAAAAACATTTCTTAATAAAGGGATTCAACCAAATCTTTCAAATAAAGCAGTTGAATACTCTAGCAAAGAAGAAGAATTTCCAACCAAAAAGTTACATTATTATAAAAAAAAGAAATTCCTACCAAACCGAATGAATTTATGAATGAAAAAAAATTCAAAAAATAGTTCAAATTTCTGTTGAAAAATTTTGTTGTTGACTTTTCACGATCAAAATATGACTTTTTAACCAATAAATAAGTTTTTACGAACAAAATTGAATATTTCATCAAAAAAGACAAATTTTTTCAACCAGAAGGGATGAATTTTTAACGAAATAGTTGAATTCTCTACCAAATACACTGTTAGAAATTTCACGAAATTTCAGTCAGTTTTCAATGACTTATATCACTGGAATTTCATAAATTTGGCTTTGAGAATTAATTTGTATTTTTTGTGGAATGAGTTGATTCAAAAATATATTTGAATAAAATAAATGTTTATTACACAGCACTAGAATTTACAGAAGAAGGAAACTTTTAACGACGAGTATGACAAGGTTTAAAGTTCGATTGTGAACATAGGCTCGAGATGAGGTCGAGTGTTCGCTAGGTAGAGGTAGAATTGTATCTGAAGATTCAAAGTAAGGGATGAACATTGACGGTATTACAGATCGTTGATACAGAGGTGGAGAGGGTATTAGACTCTCTCTAATTGGTCTTAGAAATTCTTAGAGAAGGGCAGTAGACACTCCTTCTTTCTGACGTCATCACAAAATCATAAAATTACCCAAAATTTGAAGTAAAGGTGGCCAAGGGCCCATGTGTACAGATATAAAGCAATAAACGGCTTAAGGCGCCCTGAGCTAGGACAAGATGCTAAAATGAGTTTCGAAAGGATGAACATAAAATAAGGGAAAATGTCCCTGAGACTAATGGTTTTGAAAGTGCAAACTTTCCGGTAATAATACTTAACCAAAATAGCAGATGTTTCACGTTGCCCTTGTCGAAGAAATAGTAAATTTATAAAGCTGAATACAATTCTGTTTTGAAGACAAAATAACTGGAAATCTTGTAGAAAAATGCTTAGATAAAAAAAATAAATTATAAATAAATTGTTACGACGTAACATCTTGGCCCCCATTGAACCGTATATGAGTGTTCAATGTGTATCTAAAGACAATGGCATTGATACGAGAATTAAATACATTTAATTTAAGAATATAAGACATTGTTGTGAGGAATAAAAACATTTGATAAAAGAATATTTGATGAAAATACCTAAAACGTTAGATAAGAAATACGTCGATGCGTACAATAAAAATAGTCTATGCACTATCTATACATAATTATGATACCTTGTAATGTGAATCGGATCGCTGAAAAACATATAGTGATAAATCTATGTATCAAATCAATTATGGAAATGCATAATAATGTAAATCATTTAAAGCGAAAATAGTTTGCAAAACTAAAGACACGAAATCCACTTGATCGTGTTTGAATGCTGAAAACTAATCAGTTTGCGAGTAGATCGGGAGCGAGTACAATTTTTTGAGACACCGATCGTAGGATCCCGATGCATTTTTTAAGGTCACCGTTCGGACGATCCCATCCTTTCCAGGATCAACCTTTGTGATTCGTGCTAACTTCCAGCACATTGGAGGGAGATTGTCTTCTTTTCCCATGACGAGGATTCCGATTTTGATGTTGCTTTGATGGACAGGTTTCTTCCATTTGCTGCGGGTGATCATTTCATTGTGGTACTCTTTATACCACCTTGACCAGAAATGATCTCTCAGCTGCTGTGCATGTTGCCAGGATGACAACTGATTGGCTCGTAGACTGCGATAGTCCGCCTGAGGGAAGCTCGTTAGAGAGGCACCAATAAGGTGCGGGAGATAAGGGAAGAAGATCGTTTGGGTCACAGGACATTGGGGTAAGAGGACGAGAGTTTAAAATTGCCTCAATTTCGATAATATACGTCTGTAATCGTTCGTAAGTCAGTAATGTGTTTCCTACAGTGCGTATAAGATGGTGTTTAAACGACTTCACTGAGGCCTCCCAGAGACCGCCGAAATGTGGTGAGTGGGGAGGAATAAATTGCCAATTCGCCTGCTGATTTTGAATAAAATTTTTTACTTCCGGGTCATTGTAGGTTGTTTGAACGAACTCGTATAGTTCTTTTAATTCTCTGTTGACACCCACGAAATTAGTGCCATTATCAGAGTGGATTGTGCTAGCCCTCCCCCGGCGAGAAAAGAACCTTTTTAGACTGCCGAGGAAAGCTTCAGTCGTTAGATCGCTGACCAGTTCGAGATGGACTGCTTTTGTTGCAAAGCATATCAAAATCGAGACATAGGCTTTTTCTCTCTTACGGTTTCTGTGGCGTTTTTCTTTTATAAAAAAAAAGGTCCGCAAGAATTAACGCCGACGTTCAAAAAGGGACGAGAATAAGAGAGACGCTTTTCAGGTAGATTTCTCATTATATAATCAATTCCGCGAGGCTTCGCTCGAAAACATTTAACGCATTTGTAAATGATGTTTCGCGTGACGTTACGACAGTCGATTGGCCAATACTGTTCTCGTACGCCATAAAGAGTTGCTTGCGTGCCTTGGGTGCTTTTGAGTAGGTGGTATATTGGCATTTTGAAGTTTGCCTCCTACCTTTATGACTCCCTGGTCTAGAAAAGGATTCAAGCACAATAGACTGCTTTTTTTATCTAAAGATTCTCCTCGAGAAAGTGCACTCATTTCTTTGGACAAACTTGTATTTCGCACGATTTTAAGAATAGTGTTCATCGCGGTGTCAAGTTCCTCACTCGAAAGAGGACCACTTGACCTTTCTGTTTTATTTTTTGTTTTAAAATTTTTAATTAAAACGATTGCAATAGGCGACTACATTTTTTAGTGTTCTTAGGCTCGAATATCTTTCGAGCAGATTTGCACTGGTGGACGACTGATCCAGATTTGCATTGGTGGACGATTGACCCCTTTTATTGCTTTAAATTGTGACAGTGCATGACAGAGTGGGTTTAATCGTTCGTTTTTCCGGAATTTCTAAGGAATTTAATTTAGTTTTAGACCACAAGCTGCAATCTTGGTTCAACCAAGCTGGACCGTCTTTCCACAGTTTGGATTCCAAAAAATCCTTTGGAGATTGGCCTCGCGATATAAGATCCGCTGGATTGTCGTGAGTTGGTACGTGTAGCCAGTCATGCCGCTGTGAGATTCCGTTGATTTCAGCTACCCTATTCGCGACAAAGGTTTTCAGCGTGTATGGCTCAGTTTTAATCCAATTAAGAGTGATCGTAGAATCCGACCAAAAAAATGTCTTATCAACATGCATTTGAAGTGACTGAATTGTGGATGTGTACAATTTAGTTAATGAAACTGCTGCGCATAATTCTGAATACAGCAATGTGACAGGTTTTAAAGGAGTGACGCGCGACTTGGCACATATTAGAGCACAGTGATGTTTGCCCTTATCATCGGCAGAGTAGCCTCTTTCGCTGGCGTCGCTGAAATCGTGAATCTGGGTTTCGATTGTATTTGGAATGGTAATGCATCGACCGTATTAAACGTCATTTAAAAGGGGAAGTTGGTTTTGAAATTCTACCCATGCATTTTGTAAATCGGGGGGAACTGAATCGTCCCATTCGATTTTAGTTTTCCACAATGATTGGATGAGGATTTTTGCTGAAATCACGACTGGCCCAGCAGACCTAACGGATCAAATAATTGCGCAGTTTGCGACAAGATAGACTGTTTAGTTATTTTTTCATTCAAACTTGGTAGTTTGACCGTATAAACGATGAAATCGGACTGCGGGTTTCAATGAAGACCTAAAGTTTTCATTATTGCTGTTGGATCAAGAGACATGTAATCCTTCCGCGAATCGCTGGGAAAATCTTTTGTTAACCGAGGATCATTTGATCCCCATTTTCTGAGATTGAATCCACCTTTGTGTAGCAATTGAATTGAATCGTCGCGAAGTACAAGAGCTTCCTGCAAGGATTGAACCCTATGTTAAAAGGTCATCGACGTAAAAGTCGCGTTTGAGTACTGCTGAAGCGATGGGATGTGAGTCGCGCTCGTCGTCTGATAGCTGATGCAGAGTACGAGTTGCGAGATAGGGAGCGGAAGCCGTTCCGAACATTAATATATTCAATTCATAAATTTTGATAGGTTCGTTTGGGGTTTCACGCCAAATAACCTTTTGATAAGCGCTATCTACGTGATATACTTTAATTTGGCGATACATCTTTTCGATGTCGGCAGTAATCGCGAATAAAAATGATCTAAATCTGGTGAAAATTGAAAAAAGATCGTCCTGAATAGTGGGACCGACCATTAGACACTCGTTCAGAGATATGCCTGATGACGATTTCGCGGATGCGTCAAAAACAACGCAAGTTTCAGTCGTAAGGCTGGTCTCTTTGACGACGGCGTGATGAGGGAGATAGTAGCCCTTATTTAGAGAATCTTTGGGTGACAATGACATGTGACCTTCCGAGAGATAATCATTCATGCAATCTGAATATTGAGTTTTGAGGGAAGGGTTTCTTTCAAATTTTTTTTCAAGCGCATAGAATCTTTGAAATCCAACATTGCGCGAGTCCGCGAGTTGATCTATTTTATCATTAAATGGTAGTTTTACGATATACCGACCGTCGTCATCGCGCTGAACATGACTCGCGAAATGTATTTCGCAAGCTTTCTCGTCTTTTGAGTGCGTGGAAGTCGTTGGAACTCGGTCTAACTCCCATAAAATAGGTCGTTTTTCGCCTTGATTAAAGAGACAAAACATATTTGTTGAACGATTATTCGTTTTGCGAGGTTGATTATATACTCTGCCTGCGATAATCCAGCCTAAAATCGTTTTCTGTAGGACGGCAGTGTGTCCCTTTATTCGTAATTGACCTTTGCGCAAAAATGAATACGCAAATTCTGCGCCTCTAATTATGTCAACAGGAGCTGGCTCATGGAAATTTGGATCAGCTAAAAAGATGTTAGGCGGAATTTCAAAGTAATTTCTATCGAGAGGCATACTGGGCATCGCGTCTGCAATTTGATTGACTACTAACAGATCGAGGTTGCGTTTTTTATTATCAAATCTAGATTTGAATGTAGCTGATGTCGCGAATTTAATATTAGTTTGCATGTGATCTAATGATAAGAGCGGAATCTCGAAAGGAGTTTTATGCAGAACAAGTCGCGACACGCACCTATTTTGTGATAGTGCACGATTGAGCGCCCCCGTCTAACATGATACGACAGGGTTGATAATTACCTTGACCATCGCGAATATCGACAATGGCGGTTGCTAAATATACTTCAGAAGGGACTCTTACGTGAAAGGTGCTTGTGGAAGCTACAGGATCAGCAGTTCATTTAACCTGATTTTCCTTTCTTTGTTCAAAATGTAACAAGGAATTGTGTCGCTTATGACATTGGCGGCATCCCTTTAAGCGACAATCTACTGGACGGTGGGTACCACGTAGACAATTTACGCACAATGACGCATTTTTCACTTCAGTGAATCGCTCTTGAGGGTCTAACTTTAAGAAATGCTTACATGCGTAGATAGTAGCCGAAAAAGCGCGTGGCGGGTGTGAGCCGTGACCTGACGCGGGCTTATCATTGGCCTTTTGACCTTTATTTAAGTTATTTTGCGCCTGAGAGGACCGAGTGATTTCAATTTGCGCTCGCCGCTCTAAAAATGTGATGAATTCTTTTATATTCGGGATTTTTCAAGTTCCGGTGAACTCTTCCCATTTTTCGCGTAGGTTAGTTGGAAGATTATCTTTAATAACATGAATGAGAACAAAGTCCCATTGATCGACTGGTTGATTTAGCGCGCGCAAAGCTCTAGCATGTTTTTGTAATTTGTCTAATAAAGCGCGAACCGAGAATTCTTTTGAAACAAATGGAATGTTAAAAATAGCTCTTACGTGACTTTCCGCGATAAATTTTCGATTGTCGTAGCGATCGGTCAACAATTTCCATGCAATTTCATAATTTTCGCTAGATGATTCCAGCGAAGCTATTACCTCGGCTGCTTCGCCTGTGACACATGATTTTAAATAGTGGAATTTGAATATGCATGGTACTTGAGAATTTGTATGCACTATAGAATTAAAAGTGTCTCTAAATCCTAACCACGTGTCAAAGTTTCCTGAAAAGGATGGCAGACTGAGTTTGGGAAGATTGGGATCTAAGAGAAAACGGCCTGTGTGGCCTGAAAAACCTGCGTTCTGCAAATTAATCGAACTCGCTTGTTCGGCACGGTCTATATGTACTGGATCTGCAGGCTGTGCATTTTCTCTGTTTTAATGATTCAAAGTACCTGCATTTCCTGTATTTGCTTCATTTAAAGGAACTACATTTTCGACATTTGCTCTATTTATTTGATTTACAGGAACTGTATTTGATGGATTTAAAGGCACTGTAATCTCGACTCTTCCTGAACTACTGGCATTTTCTAGAACCGAATCGCTGCTCGATTGAACCGGTTTGGAATTTTCTTTGTCGATCTCATACTTTTTTATTATCTTTTTTGCTCACCCGTTGAGAGTGAAAAACCTATTCTCAAAGTTTTCATTTTGCGTTTCCTCGAATTCGTCCCATAAAAGCACATGTTTTGATAATCTACCATCAATGTCTAATAATTCAAAGTCAGCGTCTGGCTTGGACTCGAAATCGTTTAAAGCTTTTTCAAAACTAGTTAATTTACGCTTAATTGATCCGCGTTGATGTTTTAATGTGGCTACGCGTTGACGTTGTTCTAATTCTGTCTGTCTTTGCTCGTCTTCCATCATATTTGTAGGTTATATTATCGAATTGTGACGGAATAGAAAGGATAAATAATCATAGGATGGTGACTCAAAAACTTCGCTTACCTTGACGGACGTTGAACTGCAACATTTTTTACTGAATTTTAATTGAATGCTGGGCGACTGGAAGTTGCGCCTCTTAATACTGGACCACTGGAAGCTGCACCTTGGAATGCTGGAATTTCTCGGACCCACACTGAAGATGTTGACATATGGATTGGCTCACAAAATAGTTTTGGACCATGGATTGATTGCAGATTGCTGATTGACCCAGGATATTATTCCCTGGACCACAAAATTTCTTGTCTCCTTGGATGACTCGTCCAATTTCCTCCTCTTCATTCTGGCACTGGTTTAAAGTTCATCGTAGCCTTGCACACTGCTCTAGGCACTCGTTGACACTCGTATATTGTTTATTGTTGATTATTATTGAGGTATCTAACGATAGATGCACTAGTTCGCTCACATGAGACAGCACTGCACTGATGTGAGGCTTGACGGAAGCATTGTTTTACACGACACGGCGGTTTATTTGACGCGCGATATAAAACAATCCGGCTTTCGAAGGACCAACGTATTTTTTGTGGAATGAGTTGGTTCAAAAATATATTTGAATAAAATAAATGTTTATTATGAAGCACTAGAATTTACAGACGAAGGAAACTTATAACAACGAGTATGACAAGTTTAAAATTCGGTTGTGAACATAGGCTCGAGACGAGGTCGAGTGTTCGCTAGGTAGAGGTAGAATTGTATCTGAAGATTAAAAGTAAGGGATGAACATTGACGGTATCGCAGATCGTTGATACAGAGGTGGAGAGAGTATTAGACTCTCTCTAATTGGTCTTAGAAATTCTTAGAGAAGGGCAGTAGACACTCCTTCTTTCTGACATCATCACAAAATCATAAAATTATCCAAAATTTGAAGTAAAGGTGGCCAAGGGCCCATGTGTACAGATGTAAAGCAATAAACGGCTTAGGGCGCTATGAGCTAGGACAAGATGCTGAAATGAGTTTCGAAAGGATGAACATAAAATAAGGGGAAATGCCCCTGAGACTAATGGTTTTGAAAGGGCAAACTTTCCGGTAATAATACTTAACCAAAATAGCAGATGTTGCGCGTTGCCCTTGTCGAAGAAATAGTAAATTTTGAAAGCTGAATACAATTCTGTTTTGAAGAAAAAATAACTGGAAATCTTTTAGAAAAATGCTTAGATAAAAAAAATAAATTATAAATAAATTGTTACGACGTAACATAATAAGGGACCATATTCATCAATTTTCAGTGATACGAAACTTAATTTTGAAGCAAAAGTTATTGAAATTTCATGAAATTAACTCTGAAACATGTTTCAGTTGCTTGTACGTACAATATTATTGGTGGCTGAATAAACTTCACTGTGGTTTACGTAAATTTCATAAACATGCATTGAAAATGAAGTAACATTTTTTTATTAAATTTAATAAGCCTAAATGAAAATATGAACAAAATTTAAAAATAATTCATGAAATTAAATTTAGTAGTTTTGTATGTGATATACATTGAATATCCATAGGATATTCATGAACATTTACAAAAAATTCAATGCACTACCTCTTAAAATAGTTTCAAAACTTACATTGAAATTTCAATAAGGCCATTTAAATTTCGATGTTGCATGAAATTTTAATTAATTTTTCCACTAGCCGTAGTGTAAAAAGCTTCACTAACATTTTCATGAAATTTCATAAACTTATTTCTAACACTGTAGTTGAATTTTCATCCAAGGAAAATAAAATTTTGTACTAGAACACATGAATTTTTGATAAAAAAGGGCACCTTTTTTTTAAAGTTGAACTTTAGTAGTAGGGCTATAGGAATACGGGAACACTTACCGACCGAGCAGGTTCTGTTCCATGCTAAGTTACCGGCAGTCGGTAAGTGGCCTCGGTCGGCAATGCAGATTTCCAATGTACCAACAGATGGCGCCACCGTCGCAAGTTACCGACAGTCGGTATTACCATCAGTCGGTAATGCAGATTTCTAATGCACCAACATATGGCGACACCGTCGCAAGTTACCGAAATTCGATATTAGCACCAGTCGGTAATGCAGATTCCCAATGTACCAACAGATGGCGCCACCGTAGCAAGTTACCGACAGTCGATATTACCATCAGTCGGTAATGCAGATTCCTGTCATACATTGATCCTCGGTCGATAAGTCAGGGTTCTACCTTACCGACCTTGAGATACAGCCTTGAGATTCTCTTGACTTTATAAAAATGTTAAAGACTGATG
>CAKNXH010061790.1:570027-613659 GCA_932178445.1 Andricus quercusramuli | reverse complement strand
TTTTGAAACTTTTCTTTTAAAAATTCTTTCCCTATTTTCAAATAAACGACTGACTTCTGAGAGTACTTCAAAACGACTGATTTTGAGAACAAAGGGGCGAACTCGAGAGAGTCAAATAACACATGCGTTTCATTCCCTCTCTTTCCTTTTTTTTTTTTTTAAGTTTGACCGTTGAAAATGCTGAGTGTTTTAAGATTTAGTAAATACTTTCGGGTGCATAAGAATGAGAACAAAAATCTGGAAATCCTGCGCAGTCCTGGATTCATTGTAAACAAATTTTTGAAAAATGAGTAAAATATTATTATAAAATTCAGTAGAAAGCATTACAGCAATCCTTGAAAAACGAAATTCCTTTGAAGTCATCTAAATCAATTTAAAACATTCACGCGCATTGAGTGCAGTTCTACTACGAATGAAATTCCTGGTATAAGTTCTTTAAATCCGACAGAGCGAATTTAATATAATTTTTTTAAATAAAAATTTAGATTGATAGAATTTCAGAAACTTTTCAATTTTGAATGCTCTGAATTAGAAATGATACACTTTCAAGTCTTCCCAATGAAATTGTCCAAATATAAATAATTTAGTTTAAAAGTTTTTGTTTAAACTATGTATTCTCAATTTAAAATTATCCAATTTTAAACGCCCTTTCTCAAAAATGATACAAGTAATTCCTATTCATTCCATTCGAAATATTGTCCTTTTTCAAAATTCTACCTAATCTAAAATATGTTGAATTGGAACGTTTTCAATTCAAAATCATTTCATACATTTTTAAACAATTTTAAACGCTAACTAAAGCTTGCCAACTAACCTCACAGTAGCGCTAATCCGCTCTCTACTAATAATATTATTAATTATACCTCAGAAAGCGCATTAAAAACTGGGCTTAAATTTAAATGGTAAAAATTATGTAATATTTCCAATTGAAAAGCCTTAATAGTTAAACATTCAAATTAAAAAAGTACGAAATTGAATAATATTAGACTGAAAATTTATAGATGATAAAATTTCATAAATTTATAGATGAGACAATTTCAATCGCTCAGTACACAATTTCAAACTGAAAGTTTTCATAGTTGAACAATTTTCAGTGTTTATTTTTCTATCTGCAAAATTCTGATTACTCGAAACATGCATATATTCAGCTAAAATTGTTTGATGTAATTTTGTATGAATGTTTAATTTTGAAATACGTAACGTTTGAGTTTGAAATTCTTCCGCATTATATTTCGTCAATTTGGACTCTTTTTTTTGAAAAGGTACTTTTTAATTGAAACCGCGGCAGTGGTAAGGTTGGATTAAGAAAAATCTGTTTTGCTGTCATTCTTATTTGTTCAACCTGTGAGCATATGTTGATATACTTTTTTATAATTTTTTTTTCTTTTTTTATACTTTTTTTATGACAGTTTTTTCAATCAAATACATACATTACAGAACCTGGGCACACAATTCAGCTGTGCTGTAAAAACACAGTAAGCGTCATTTTCTTCAAAATTGAGTTAAGCACGTTTTCAGGTTTTATTTAACATATATAATACTTGCACAGAGTAATATTTAGTATATTATTGTTTTTATAAAAATATTTTAAGATTTAAAAACGATTCAGTATATTTTGAAACTGTAATCTGAAGTTAAATCACAGAAAGTGCACTTTTTTCGTTTGGCGCTTACTGCGTTTTGACCGCGCACAGCCAAATTATAAGAACGATTAGTTTCTATAATTCTAATAATCTGTAAACCTCCTTTTTCATGCAGTTAAAATTATAGATTCGATTTATAGAATTTTTCCGACAAATTCTGTTAAAGTGATTTCGACTTAAATTGTTGTATAGAGATAGAGAATTGAACGATACTGAGAATTTGTTTTAGAAACAAGATAATCAAAATTTTTCAAGAATAATGAAATCAATTTTCTAATTGTATTAGTAATAATTAGTTCTGTTAGTCAGGAAATATTATTTTAGACCTATACAAATCTCCTGAGTTCTCGAAAAAAATAGTTAAAATAGAAAAACCTTTATTTAAACAGACAACAATTATCAACCAATTATGAAGTACCATTTTCTGATAGAAAAAATGTTTTTCTACTAAATGCAAAAGCTCAAATAAATTCTTCTAAAAATAAAAAAACCAGAAAATCTTGAAAATGCAGTGAACTCAGGCAGGTGTTTATGAACAAAAAGTGCATTGCGTGATCAGATGCCATCCAAAGAAACAACACATGATTTCTTCGCTTGGCAATTTTGTATGGAATACAGACCTTACGCGTGCCAAGAACCCAGAGAGAAACAGCCTCCTGAGCACTTAATAAACACGGGCTACATTCGGCTGAAATATGAGGTTCAGGCGAGTAGTATGTATCCTGGAATGCGAGCAGCGGCCAAAAAAATAGTATTGTTAGTACAAAAATGGTGAGATACGGGGTGATAAGGAAGTGTTAGTGATTAGAAATCAGACATTGCACAAGAGATATGCGAAATCGTGAGAGCTGAAAAGCGTAAGATTCTAGGCACAATAACACGTTAATTATCATGGGAGCTTATCAGAAAAGCGTTGTCTTAAATCTTAATACTTAGTATGTACTATTTTTTCTTATATGCAAATTTTAACGACGAAGAATAGAACGTGTGATTTTTATCCAATTAAAGCGACGTGGTACCTAAATAATTTCTTGGGTGAAGAAATACAATTCTTATTGTCCAAACTATTGTTCTATAATATTTTAGATTTAAGAATCCAGATTTGAAATTTGAATAATGTTTTTAAATACAAATGGAGAAAACTCACTTTAATATTTTCTAGTTCGGCTTGTGTGACTGTCAGTTGCTGAAGAAGTTCAGATACTGATACTTTAGGCGGTGATTCTTGAGCGTGATCGAGAATCTGAAAAATTGAGGCCAAGAATTAGTGATTGTGTTGCTAAGAAGTTTTCGATTTTCTCTTATGTTCCTTTGATAAAATCAAACTTTTCTTCTTGCAAGATGAAGATAGTACCTTTTTAAGTTGATTTTTTTACCTGATCAGCTTGCTCGATCCGGGCAGCCTCCTGACCTTTGGCATACATCTTCAGGTACATTTGTTTATTCCTCTCCTCTTGTTCACTCACTAAAGCCTTTTGCTCCGTAAGATCCGATTTAACAGCTTCCAACTCGGTTTCCAATTCTCGAACCCGAGACTCTGCTGTGTTCAAAGACGGACGAATTTCACAGTATCGAGTGTTGACCTCCGCGAGTTGGTTTAACAAACTCTCAACCTGAACATAATCAATTAGAAATTGATAATTAATTTCAAAGTTTAAATAATTAAATTATTGAAAGTTCGAGCGAGGGGTTGATCACTCTTGAAACCGTTTGTAAGCCTTTGTGAAATCATTCAACTCTTTGAGAAATCTTTCTGAAATATTTAAAATCTTTGAAATCTTTGTGAAATATTTGTGACTTTTGTGAAATAATTGAAATCTTTGAATCTGTGGACCGAATTCACACGTATTTGAATGTTGAAGTTTGTTTTTCAGGGTGGCCGTTTTAATCGAGCGAAAAAATTCCCAGTCATTTCCAGGTTTTTTCCGGTTCGCAATAATTTTTCGCGATCATTGAGTGTACAAAATTTGACCTGGTATAGCTAACATTTTTTTCTTTTGAAGTAATCAAAACTGATCTTTAAATTAAAACACTAAAAATGGAACTCTTATGCATTTTGAACTTTTAAAATTCAAGCTTTTTTAATTTAAACACTCAATAATTTACGCGTATAAAATTTTAACACTTTTCAGTTCGATAATTTTAAATTAAATGCCTTTAAAATGCCTCTTGTGCTATCATTTTTAATGCTCTAATTTGAAGAAAAAATCAATAAATTTGTGAATTTTCAAAATTACATCATTTTAAGCAATTTTAAGTCAGAAACATTGAACATTGAATCATTTTTGCTATTAACACTTATTAAATTATAATTTTAATTATTTCAATTCCAAGTCGTTTTAAATTATTATTGTTCAATTGTTATTTATAAATCGAAATCCAACACTGTTGCTTAAAAATTAAACAATTAAAATAGCAACGTTCAAAGTTTGATTTATAATCGTTTATTTAAATAGTCAATTATTTCTAAATATTAAAAAATTATTACTTTTCAGTTGATTAAAAAGTTTCAAATTGAATCTGTTGAAAACATTGAATCAATTCACTTTATAACGTTAAAATCTGTAAATTGTTTAATTTTGAACAAATTCAGAATTATCTCTCAAAACCAACTGCTGTTCAATTTTTAATAATCGAAGTACAGTTCAATTAAAAAATAATTAATTAATATGTACAGTTGATCAACATAAAACAATACAAAATTAGTTTTTTCTTGAATTTTCAACAGTTACAAATTCAAGCAAAGTGAAATTTGAATTTTGAAGAAAATTGCAAATCAAATTTTCGACTGTTAAAACTTGAACTGTCGAAAATTTAATTTTCTTCAGTTCTCAACAATTGAAATTAAAAAAAAACACTTTAAAATGCTGTACCTATATCATTTTACATGATGATTTAATAAACAAATATCTCAATCCATAAAAAAAATGGTTTAGGAAAAAGGCGATTTTCAAGCAAACGGGCCACCATTGTTTAAAACTAACAAAATGGCGTGGATTTTTTTAAAGGTCCTAGCTACAGGTACCGAAATTTTACAGAAATTTCGGTACAAATAGCCTTTTTACGAAACCCCCGCTTATTCATTTTTTTGTCATTTTTCATCTTTTGAAATCTTTGAACTTTTTGTGAAATCTTTGAAATCTTTTGCAATAATGATCGGTGGAATCTTTTAAAATCTTAAAATCTAGTGTGCACTCAAAAGTGAAGTAAAAACCCCATGATTTCGAGAAAAAAGTAAAGAATCTAAATTTGTTCTGGTGAGCACCTTGTTATTATGCTTCTCTTTAAGTTCCTGGAGTTCGTCCACGTGCCTCCGGTGCATTTCCTCGATCCTGCTTTCATAGTGAGCAACTAATCTTCTTCTTTCCCCATCTCGGTCAAAATTTTCTGCGATAGAGTTGAAGGTCGTATTCAGGGAACTCTCACTTTGCGCGACACTACTAGTCGTGGAAGTGATGTTGGTATTAACTGCATTAACTCCTGGAAGGGAAACTGACTCTTTTGAATGAATGGAGCCATCCTCGAAGTGTCCAGAGTCCGCCAAGGAGGATGGAACTTCGGAAGGCACTCGTTTTCGAGAACTTCCTGGACTTGTGGCTGTTTCAAATCCACCCTCGTCAGGAAGATCCTTCGAAGGTGACTGAGGAGAAAAAGGATCATTTTCTCGAACCGTCGGGGCATCGCTGCTTTCTGTTCTTTCGTCAGGACTGTTCAAGGATGCTTTGTAAAGTCGCAATTCCACTACCTCTTTCGTTAACCGAAGGATTTCTTGGTCCTTTTCTTCTATTTCTTTTTTCGCTTCTTTCAAGAGAGCCTGCAACATACAATTTTCGCAAATTTAAAAATTCAAGCCAAGGAATTATTCAGTTTTAAAAGAGAAACGGAAAAACTTATATTTTTAAATTAAAAACAATTTTCTGCGAAAAAAGGAACGCCTTTCAACTTCGCTGGGATTCAAGCCCAGGATCTTTCGATTTGCCTGACAACTGAAAATTCTATTTAATATTTTCGAATGTTAAACGAAATCTTCTATTATAGAACTAATCAGAATGACTAAAATGAGAATCTTCAAAATCATCATCTTATCATAACTGAAATTGAATTTCAAATTTCGATTGCATTTGATTGATAGATATTAAAGATCGCAGTTAGGAATAACTTTTTTAATTAAATTTCTAAGAGCATGAAGAAATAAAAAATAGATTTTTTTAAAT
Organism: Andricus quercusramuli; assembly: GCA_932178445.1. Lineage (NCBI taxonomy): Eukaryota > Metazoa > Arthropoda > Insecta > Hymenoptera > Cynipidae > Andricus > Andricus quercusramuli. Next base: position 607,802 of record CAKNXH010061790.1, on the reverse strand, counting down.
TTCGGATCTTACCTGAAATCTTCGAACCTGTCTAGCTGCCCTTTGAGTGGGGGTGAGATACTGTTCACTGTCACCGGAATGATTGGAACAATGAACGACGTATTTGCGCGATCGACCCGACCAAGTTGTACCGTTGAGGGCGAAGGTTGCATGATCGCAGGCACTCGCAGTACTGCAGGCACTTCCGTAACTTTTCACACTTTCGACGTCGCTGTCGTCGAACCCTACAGCGTAACTCGAGGACGGGTAGATTGGCCGCGGCCTTGCCGGTGTCAGTGACAAACTCTGAATGAACCAAAAAGACACATATTTACTCTCTTATCGATCTCACAAAGACCTCTCTAGATTCATTCTGTCAGATACTAATTTTATCCAGGTGAAATCGATATAGGTCAAGAATCCTTTTACCTATCTAAATCTAAAACTTTAAATCTTAAATGAAAAAAGCGTGTAGCACTAAATAAAAGAGCGTTTAATTTTTAACAATAAAAGCTTATAATCCTAAAATGTAGTGGTTTAGACTGTTTAGAGCTCAACTAAAATTTCAAACTGCTTTAAATTTATTAATCAAATCGATCATACTGGAATTTTTATTTGTAATATTTAGCTCATTTTTTCTACCTATATTAAAAAATTGATATTTGTAATTAAGTAAAGTAGAAAACTTGAAGTTCTGAATAAATAAGAGGTGAGTCTAAATTGCAGTTCTCTTAGTTGATGGTATTAATAATGGCTTCTAATTCTCTTTGAGGTATTATCAAGAGTTCATTAAATTTTTGATTAATGGTACCTGAGCAGGATATATTCGTGCTGAGAACCCAAGAGGATAATTTATTGACCTGCCTACTTGAACCGTATGTGAGCTTTTAATTGAAATGTAAGTTACTTTTTTATGGGAATTCCTCTCATTCAAAATATGTTTTAATTAAACATAAAATTAAGATTCCAGACTCGCGATTAGTTTTAGATATTTAACGGGAAAGAAAAGATTTGTTTTCTTTTCTTTAAATTCCACAAAATTGAAAAACATCGAGGAAAGCTTTCAAATATACAAACTAAAAAACCCATCAATCTGGACCTATCTTTTAAACTAAAGCTCGTATAAAGGTGAACTCACACATTTTTCTTATATTTTTCCGCGCATTGAGTTGAAAATGTAGGAAACTGGAGAAAAAGCACTCAGGAAAGTTGATCTACTCCTAAATTTTTATAATTAATTTTTTTTTTAATTTGGCTTATTTTTTGTTACTATAAAATTATAGGACTAAATAAAGGTTCCTCAGTGCATGTTATTTACCAAACTTTCAACTCAATGTCTTATTCCATGAGCACGTAAGTCGCGACAAAAAATGAAATAAAATGTTGAGTTTAGCTTTACACGGTCTAAACTTTCATCTTCCGAATTCTACGTCCTCAAAGTTTCTAACCCCCCGCCTCGATTCAAAAGATCGGGACAAAATATTCCAGTTCTACTCAAATTAAAAAATTTTCTGTCTGAACTGAAGTAATTTCTAAATATCAAAAATAGGAATCAAAAGTATTTAAAAAATAGGAATTAAAAAACTCTGTTATATTGTCACCATACAATTGAAAACCTTCGAATTAAAAAGAACCATGCAGATTAGAAAGCAGTGAGCATTGAAAAGCCTTAAAATTTTCACGAGTTGTTGAAAAACTTCGAAAATTGGAAAGCTTTTGAATGTGGAAGACTTTACGTTCATTTTTTGAAAACGACATCCTTTGCCTCATAAAATCATCGACATTCTCGATCCCCAATTTCTGTTCTCATCCAAAGAACCACTTTTCCCACAATAATGATGCAAAACCAGGTCTCTAAAGACCTGAACTTTTCAAAAGCTCGAACAAGAGAGGTTGAGATCAAAAACGTAGAAATTAATATTTAATATTTCCTCTCCATAATCACGGGAGTAAAACATTCAGAAAAGAAAGTAATTTCACCAGCTGGACCAAAAATTCTCACTTCCTTAAAAACGTACCGAAGGACAACTGCGTGAATTTCTTTCGTCGTGCGAATCCATGCGAGGGTTGACACTATAAGGTGGATTTTAAAATCATCGGAAGAACAAACTTCCATGAAGATATATTTTACTGCCAAGTCGTTTTTTGATACTTTTTTTGGACGGAAGGTGAGCCCCAGGCCGGGGACTTGGACGTGCGAACTTTTTCGCGTGGACGATGTTGCAACTGGGGACGACACACCAGCAACTAACTAAGGAACTACGTGTATCGTGATGATATGAATCTGCGCCGACGCGATAGTTGGCAAAGGTCAGGAGCTTCTCTCCCTTTTCCGCCGCGAAAAGCGACTCTGAAATTGGGACAAATCAAAAGTGTCACGCATGAGTTCCTCCTGGCAGGTGGACCACCAATTATTAAAAAAAGAGAAAAAAATAATTTCTCCAAAATGAATTTTGATTTTCTGATTAATGATTCTTAAATTTTGAAGATCTGTAATGTCTAACTGAGAATTGAGGACAATGAATAAAGCATTCAAGGCCAGGAGATGGAAAAATTGCATTAGATTCGCAACAGGTATCCACAGTTTCCAGGACGTGATCCCCTAAAATCGATGGTTTTCTACTTGCGCACCTGATCCGGTTCATTTTGGAATTTCGAAATTAGGTCAGAGTGAGCTAGGAAAATTTATGTATTTGGAAAAAAACTTTGTGGCAATTCTGGTAGTTGCTTAAATGAATGACAACAATTCCAGGTCATTTCCCGGTTCAGTAAAGTTTTACCCCGTTATTAAAATTTAAAAAATTCAAGCTTTTAAAGCTGAACATTTTTTTATTTGAAATAATCAATACTAAACTGAACATTAGACAACTAAAATTAGAACTCTTCTGTATTCGAAAAAACGTGAAATGTTTATTTATATTAGCAATTTCAAGTTCAAGTAATTAATAATGGAATAATGGAATTTGAAACTGTAAACATAAGGAATTGAACAGTTTTTTGTTAGGAAAATGCCGTCACATTCCAGCAATTCCGGAAACAAGTATTCAAAATTGTATAGTTAAATTTGAAACGTTTTAGATTGAAAAATTACAAATTTTAATATCATGTAATATCATAATAATATACGAATTTATAAGATTTCCGGTCAAAACATAAATCCTGTAATTTTCACTGTTCAAACTCGAAGCATTTTCAATTGTAAGCCTTCAAAATGTAGCTATTTCAGAAAACATCCAAAATTGACTCGTACTAAACTTTGTTTGAAACTGAACAGTTAAAATGTAGAATTGTGAAATTTAAACGGTTTTTATACTGGAACCCTTTAGAGTTGAATCATTTTAATTTAAATAGTCTAAAATTAATCACTGTTTAGTTACAAATGAGAAATGTACAGTTGAAAAATGAAAATTTAGAACTCGGAAATTGGAACGACCTACGATAATTATTAATCAAATAATTCAACTATTGGTGGTTTCAATTTTAAATATGTAGTTCGATTCTAAATAATTTCTAACAATACAATTTTGAACGCTTTGTAGAGTTGACCATGAACTTGTATATTAAAACGCCTTAAAACAATTTAAAAATATTATTTTTGTGAGTCTTCCATACATTTGAAATTGTTCAATTTGAAATGTTTTGAATTTGTCAGTCTCGTCTAATGAATTATGAATCTACGAATTTGGAATTATTTGAACATTGAAAATAATTTATACAGCTTCAATTACAAATTTACAATTGTTCAACTGTTAAGGCTGCAGATTGTAAACGACTGAAAATTTGTAAGGTTTACATTTGAAATCCGTTCAATTTTGAACTGATTGATAATTATTGTTCATTTTAAAGTTTTCTACGGTCAATTATTATTCAATTTTAAATATTATAGTTTATTTGTTAATTTCTTCAATTCGTTTATGTTTGCAGTTAATCGCCTTGAAACGTTTGTCTATCAAAAATTGTTGAATTTCAAACACTTTTATTGCTTCCTCATAGATGGAGATTTGTAATGACCTAAATTTTCAAATCTACTTTTTTGACACATTTCGATATAATTCGATCCCAGGAGCTTTAAAATACAATTCTTTAAAAATGTTTTTATAATTGAAATACAACAAAACTATATCTATTGTATTTGTTCGCGTCTCAGAGACGCATCGATCGACCTATTGTTGAACCTTTTATGACCCACCAGTATCCACATATGAAGTTTGCAAAAATGGTTTATTCTGTTTATATGAGAAAAACTTTTTTTTATATTTAAAATATAACAATGCTATATCTAATGTATTTGTTCGCGTCTTCGAGACGCATAGATCGACCTACTGTTGCGTTTTTTATGACCCACCAGTACCTTTTTAGGGAGTTAAAAAAATGGTTTATTCTGTTTATATGAGAAATTTTTTTTTTATATTCAAAGTACAACAATACTGTATCTAGTTTAGTGTATTTGTTCGCGTCTTCAAGAAGCATCGATTGCCTGATTGAAGAACCTTTTATGACCTACCATAATCTACTGATATCGTTTTAAAAATTTTTAACAAAATAATTTACCTTGTTCATAATTGCTTACATAAAAAAAAATTTTTTTTTATTTTGAATATAACACTGCCGTTAGTTAAAAAGTTTTCGATTGTAAAGAACACATTGATTGACATTTCGAAGGGCTCTCTAATTTCCTGAAAATAAGATTTTCAGTAAGACAGAAACATAAATTTGAAAAATATTGAAAGTCTCAATTAGACTGAAAAATAAACATGTTTTAAAGTAATGAGTTTTAGAATTACGCGCTGTAAACTGAATGACTTCATACTTAATAATGTAACAAATTGAACATTTCAAACTCAAAGAAATTTCAAGTCGAACTTATTCGAAATTAAAATTGCAATATTCCGTGCGATATTAAGTTAGAGAAGTTTGAAATTATTTCTGTCATTTCCCGGTCTAAAAAATGCCCGGATTCCCAGTCCAGCATTATAGATAATTGAATATTTCTGATTTAGAAAGTTCCAACTTTGATTGTCGGAAGATTTTCAAAGTTCAGCAAAGGATCGATAAACTTGTTCAGAATCTCGAAACGAAATTAGAAATTTAAATTCTCTAGACTAGAGTATTGATTAACAATCACCAAGAAATTAATGCTAAATTTCATCTTACATTGTCTACCAACCTCACTCAATTTTCAAATTTTTCAAGGGTGAATGTTTTCTTGTGATTATATAATCTCAATATTTCATGCCAGTAATGAAACTGTTGAAAGAGGTGATAAAAAAGCTGTAAACCCAGCAACAGGAAATCAAAACATCTATAAAGAAAGGAATAATTCTTTACAATTTCTAAAAGAATTACTAATAAAAAATTACAAAACTAATTATATACTTACGTTAGATCGATGACGAGGAGAATCAGTTCCATTTTCCTTAATACTAGGGAATAGGTCCTGGTGATTAAATTGGAGGTGTTGCTGGGGTAGATAATTATGGGAGAGGTTGCTCTGATTTCGAATTTGGTGATTGTGAATGCTAGAGCTGATCGTAGGAGATCTCAAATGAGATCCATGTTCTCCTCGCAATCGTAAACTTGCAGAACGTCGTAAAGGCGTCGGAGAAGGTCTAGGAATACGGGATTCCGTCGGGGAAAGAATGGGACTATTTCCTGCATCCGATTCACTTCTTGGTGTAATGTTCGGAGAAAGAGCTCCAGGCGAGCATGTTGGTGTTGATACAGCACTTCCTGGGTGCATTGACAAATGCAGCGATAAATCCGTTCCGTGACGAGCCATCCTGCTCGTCCAGCTCATTCTACCTACAATCAAGAATCAATTTCCATTTGTTATTCAAATCAAATTAAATCAGTCTAAACAAAAAAAAAAACATATAGATTGTATCAAAACAAGTTGACGAATTAATCAGAGACGAGAGACATTTTTAATAAAAGGAACTTTTTTTATTTTATTCGGTTGATAGAAATTTAACAGAAACTTTGAAGATTTCCTGTAAGGAATATTGTATAGCACTATCATGTAGACTTATTTAGTTTTCGAAATAGATTCCTAATAAAAATCTCTGATCTTGATTTAATGATAATCAAGAATGTACTTCGTGATTTCATAAAAAGATTCAAATTCACATAAACCAGTCGGAGAGACCACGATTAAACGAATTAAACCTTAGATCTTACAATTAGGATTTGAATAGTGAATGACGAAGTTTCCAATTATGACCTAGTCTGGCCGTGATAATTACCCAAATTCTCTATTACAATTTTGCAGTGATCAACATCAAGAGATTTTAATTTGTCGACGGTTTAGAAACTGTTAGGTACTAATAACTAAATCTTTCAAGATGAATTCCAACGACCAATTTCGATTTTAAACCAGTTGCATTTCGAAATCTGATAGTAGAGAAGAATGTATTTTGGAGGTTTAGTTTTTATATAAAAAGCTTATTTTTGCATTTCTTTAAGAATTTGCAAGTGAAACAATTTTCATCAGATAAACATATTTCGTCAAAAATCCACAGCATTCTTGAATACTTTCAATCTCGTGATCAACCAACAGAAAATCAGTAAAATTTTGATGGAACTTGTTTTTGATAACTTCCAAGTATTCCTCTATTGTAAGAATTTGGATTTTAGCTTCCTTTCTATTTGCACATGTCTCTTTTTCGTGGATATTAATTTTTATTGGTCCTGTTGAACAAATATTTTGTAGAAGTAATATTTAGTTGAATTTTTTGGGAATTCAAGGGTGTCAGTACATAGCTAGATAACCAACATTTGTCCGAAAATGGGTTTATTGCATAAAAATGTATTAAAAAATCAAGTACACATTGTGACAAAAAGATTCGTTCAAATTATCAAACATTTTTTATTCTAATTTAGGTTCCCCATATCTCGAGAGCAAGCTTTTTTGTGGAAAATTGAAAATTCGATTTTCAATCGCCACCGAACACCGATTTTTAAAACCTGTGGAATTGTATTCTCAAAATTCTTGAATGATTTACTCTGAATTGGCAAAAATTTTTCGATCAAAACTTGTTTACCCTCATTCAAAAACTCAATGCCTTGGATGCAATTTTTTATTTTTTAGTTAAACTAAAAATTAAATTTGTTATCGAGGTTAGTGGCACTTTGAGAATGTCAACTTCCAAATCTATTTTCGCAAAACTGTATAACTTTGTCTGATCAAACTTTTTGGCCTCCATTAAGGAAAACTTCCGCTCTGGTGTAGAGTTTTTTTTTTTATTTTAAAATTGTGATTTAGGTTTTAAAGAAGGTTTTTTTAGCTTTCCTAAAAAATTCAGATTTTGTTTAGTTTTGTACTTCCACCCATAAACTTATCTCGTTGCATTCAGAGACAGTAATCCGAAGATTGGTTTGATGCAATTCTGGTTTGATGTAAAAAAAAAAGATTGCAAATGTTTTTTTTTTAACTTCCCACGTCCTCTTTGTTCAGCCAAGTAGAGTTAATCGCAGAACCCAGATTTTTCAAACGGTTTATTCTAGAGCGGTATGGAAAGATATGGCATCATTAACATGAAAAAAAAATAACGTTATGCAACGTCCGTTCTTTTAACGAGTGCTATCCGGAAATAGATTATGTTTTACGTCCAGGTTTATATTGTGCACATTCTTTTCTGAATTCCTAAAATAAAACTCATTTGTGCGAAATAAACTAAATACCTTAAAAATAATATTTTGACTTATTTATTTTTAAATTAGAGGGGTATAATTTAAATTTAAAAAAATTAAAATCTTAAAACTGAAAACAGTATTTTATAATAAAATGTGAGACAATTCTGGTCTTTTCCGAGACTTTCTAAATCAGCAAATTGGATAAAAAATGATCCCGTTTACAAGAAGGAGTGGGGCTTCTTTGAATGTATGATTAATTTTCTCGTCCCCATCCCTTATCTCATAGAATCTTATTTTTACTGGCCAGTAAATATTCTTTTTTAATGAAAGGAAATAAAGCAGCAGTTCGTTTTTTTCAAGTGGGGGAGATTTTTTTTTCCTGTCGACAAGGTGAGCGAACTTGGGAGCAATTATATTATTGTCTGGGTTCTTTGCTGAGATTCGATTATGACTTTGCCGAAAGTCTATAAAATATCCTTGAAGCTGGGAACTTTCATCTACGACCTCTTTGTTAATGGTTCGTGACGAATCGATACTGTTAATAATAATCTTTTGGAGGTGAAATACAAATTTATAGGAAAAGTAATCATAAGAGAAAAAATTATTTAAAAATGAGCTATTTCTTGAAGTAATAATATTATTAGCATTAGTTTCAATTTGAATTTTGGAATATTGAAAAATTTCAATTTTTTAAATTTTAAGTAAAATAATATTCCGATTAAAATTAAAATTATTAGAATACACTATAAAATGCTGACAATTCAAAATATTTAGGTAACTTTTTTTTTAAATGAAGAAAGTTGGAAAAATGATTCCCATTCAGCTGCTAACGTTATCGTAGGCAAGAACTTGTAAGAATCTCGTCAAAATCGAATACTGAAGCTCTGACAAGCTGCTTATCAGACACAACACTGACCAATTCCTTGTTAGAATTATCAACTTTTTCGGAATCAGCAGATAATTTTTTGGCGAATTCATTGTTGGGATTATCCGCTGCTTCGAAATAATTAGATAATTTTTTTTTTTTGGATGATTCGCTGCTTTGAAATCAGCAAATAATTTTTTGGCGAATTCTTTGTAGGGATGATCCGCTGTTTCGAAAGAATCAAACATTTTTTTGGCGAATTCCTTGTTGAGATTATCCGCTGCTTCGAAATCAGCAGATCATTTTTTGACGCTTTTTGTTGCAATTATTCGCTGCTTCGAAAGAATCAGATTATTTTTTGGCGAATTCCTTGGTAGGATTATCAGCTGCTTCGAAAGAAGCAGATAATTTTTCAGCATCGATTCTTAGTGGCCGAATTCCATGCCTGTATTCAAAAGTTTAAAACGACGACGCCATCCTTTACTAGCCAAGAATTGTCCGCAGCTTCTGTCTCTGGATTTATTATATTCTACGTACAGTAAAAGAGCTTTGTTTATCAAACTTGGTGTAGAAATTGGAACACCCTTCCCCTGATGCGAAAAATTCCGCCAAGTCAAAAATTATCAGTACAATCAACATAGTTCGTGAAATAAAAATTTGCCAAGCAATCCTAAAAGGTGTATGAAAAATGTATGAAAAATTACATACATTTTAAGAATACTTTAAGAGGGGAAAAATGATGCAAAAGCTTTGTGATATTTTTTCTTTTTTTCAATACATTCTCAAATCACCTCCTATCTAATAGAACGCTGCTTAAGGCTGGTGACCTTATCAGCATAAATCACCCACCTATTGAGACTCTCGGCTTCCTTTCTCATGTCCTTATCCCCCCGCCCCCCTCCCCCAGTAACAGAAGTTTTGGTGGGACTGACGTTACAGATTGACTCCACCATGAGACAAATCACTGCTTAATTCGGACATGATTTCGACTCGCAAAACAAATCTCGCGCATACAGGTGATAGTTGGGAGTACAATCTAAACATGAATAACACAAACAATAAAGTAGCCTCGGAAAGGACTGAAACTCGGATTGACCAAAGGCATGCACACGGTAAACGTAAAGGTCGTGTTTCGGGCGATGAATGGAGACTGGGTGTTTGGAATGCTAGAGGAGTGAATGATCTTAAGATAAGAGAACTACGAGAAACTATGCGCGTAAGGAAACTAGACATTCTTTGTGTACCTGAGACGAAGAAAAAGGGTCGCGAATTTATAAAAATAGAAAATGGGGTGTTGGAAGGCGGTTGTGAAATATGGTCAGGAGTAGATAGCGAATCACATCGTAGTCAAGGGGTCGGTTTAATTATGAATGAAAAAGCAAGACAGCATCTCATAGAGCATAATTTTGTATCACCCAGATTGCTATGGGCTAGAATGAAGGTAGGAATCAGAAGATTATTTATTATAGCGTGCTACGCACCAGTTGATAGCGATTCGAGGGAAGTTAAGGACGCCTTCTGGGACACTTTAAATGAAACAATAAGTACTTGCGACCAAGGTGAAAGAATAATTTTGTTAGGAGATATGAACGGATGGGTCGGCGTCCAACGTCAGGATACAGATACAGGAGGGGTACTAGGTAATTTTGGGGATCCAACAAGAAAAAATTATAACGGGGAAAAATTAGTTAGCTTATGCTTAGAGAAGGACCTATTTATTACAAATACCTGGTTTCGACATAAAATGATCCATACTTACACCTGGTGTAAAGGAAATAACCGCAGTATAATTGACTTCGTTATTGCAGATGAAAGACTAAGAGAACTAGTTACAGATACAAGAGTCATGAGGGGGGCCGAATGCAATACTGATCATTACCTTTTAGTCTCCAGGATGAACTTAGGGCGGGGGTGGAGAAGAAAGAGAACCAAACAAACGAAACAAACGCGAATCAAGGTCGAAAATTTACAGAAACCGGAATTACGAATAGATTTTCAGAATAAGATAAACGAACGCATAGATAAGGCAATTTGGGAGTCGCTTGAAAGGAACAAAGATGTAGAAGGTGCGTGGGCTTTATTGCGGGATACCATTGTTGAAACTGCGATTGAAGTGTGTGGTATGGCGAGGGTAGGAAAAAAGTCTGGCGATGCGTGGTGGAACGATGAAATTGCGGCAGCCCAGCAAGAAAAGAAAGAAGCGTACAAAAGAACGTTGAACATGACATGTCTTAGCGATGAGGAGAGAAATAGACTCAAAAATGATTACAGACACAAAAAGAGGAAAATTAAACGTCTAGTCAAAGAGAGTAAAGAGAAAACCAGAACAGAAGAAGAGAACAAAATAAAAAACTGCTTTGAAGGAATTATGAAACTATTATTTAAAGAGATGAAGGGAAGTAAAAGTACAGAGTTTTTTAGCATGAGAAACAGCAAAGGTGAAATGCTATATGATATAGACGGGATAGTAGACGCTTTAAAAGATTCTTTTAAAGAACTATTAGGAGGTGAAGATATAGGGCAACAAAACTACGACATTGAACATAATGCATTAGAAAACCCAATTGAAAAAGTCAGTGTCACTGAGGTCAGAGATATAATTAACAACTTGAAAAACGGTAAGGCTGCTGGTTTAGACAGTATTAGCGCTGAAATGCTTAAATACGGTGGCGAGTACATACCTCACAGGTTGTGCGAATTGATAAATTTATGTTTCGAGACAGGAGAAGTCCCAGACGATTGGAGAAAGGCGATTATTGTACCAATATATAAAAAGGGAGATAAAAGCAACTGCAGTAATTACAGAGGTATCAGCCTACTAAGTACCGTAAGTAAAATATACTCAAAAATACTTATTCGTAGGGTAATGGAAATTACAGAAGAGAAGATATGGGAAGTCCAAAGTGGATTTATGCCAGGAAGATCATGTACAGATCAGATATTTAGCCTAAGACAGATCACAGAAAAAAGCTTGAGAGTAGGAAAGAAAGTTTTCTGTGCATTTATTGACCTAGAAAAAGCTTTCGACACGGTAAATAGAAGTAAACTTTGGGAAGTCCTTAAAGAGTATGGAGTGAATGGAGGGCTCCTACAAGCAATAAAAACAATATATACGGGTAGTAAAGCAAGTGTAAGGGTAAATGGGAAACTGAGTGACTGGTTCGATATTATGCAAGGCGTGAAACAAGGATGCGTTATGTCCTCGTGGCTATTTATCATATTCATGGATAAGTGTCTAAGAACTGCCCTCTTCAACGAAAAAGGTATAGACCTCGAAACCGTCAAAGTACGTGGGTTGGCTTTCGCAGATGACAAGATTGTTATGGCAGAATCAGTCGAAGACTTGCAAAGAATGTTGAATAAACTTAACACAAGCATGAAGAACATGGACCTCAAAATTAACGTGAATAAAACGAAAGTCATGGTTTTTGAGGGAAAAAGTGAGAAAACAATATGCAACATTGTCCTAAATGATGTGAGATTAGAACAAGTTGACAAGTACGTATATCTAGGTAGTCTATTCACTAGCGACGGAAAAATAGATGGGGAATTAGATAGGCGCATAAGTAAGGGTAAGCAGGTTATCGGTAGAGCAGGATCCATCCTCACGAATAAAAACATATCAAAAAAAGCTAAAATGGCCATACATAATTCCATATTCGTACCAACTGTACTATACGGTAGCGAGGCATGGACCTGTCAAGAAAAGGACAGGAGTAAAATCAACGCGATCGGCATGAAACCTCTGCGCATAATATGCGGAAAAACACTGATGGACAAAGTCCGAAACGAGACAATCCTCAAAGAATGTGGTACAGGAGACACGCTAGTTGACATATGGGAAAGAAATCAGTTAAGATGGTTCGGACATCTTGAAAGAATGAAAGATGAACGACTGACGAAGCAAGTATATAAAGGTAAAGTAAATGGCAGAATGCCCAGAGGTAGACCGCCGAAAGAATGGTTAGAATCTGTAAATGAGACATTGATCCGAAGAGACATAAGAAGTCATAGGAACAGAAGAGCTTGCATGAAGAAATGCATGGACGTAAATGAAGCTAGAGTAGTATGCCAGGACAGAAATGTGTGGCGGCAAATAGTTTATAAGCAGAGTGACAATAGAGTGAATGATGCCTGAAACAAAGACCTTGGATTCTAATGGGCCCAAGTGGGGAACCATACATAACAATTTTGTGAGGCTCCTCACTTGGGGTGATCGCTAGAGAGATTGATCAGCAACCTGGGTCGGAGCAGTGTTGCGGAGTGGACGTGTTATTTGAATAAATAACACGAAAACTCCAGATCAATCTAAAATATCTATACCATAACACATATACCTACATACCTATCTTATACCATATAACGACCTACTTTACACCTATATACCTATCCCACTACTTTCCAACCGAGCAAGTCACGCCTACCCCGAAAGGGAAATGGCTTAATGGTATAATAATAATAATAATAATAATAGTAGATATTTTTGGTGATCCCCTTCATTTGAAAACGGTTTAACAGAACTAAATTATATAATATAATTAAAATATAATATTGATAAACTAACTTAAAAAGAAAAGAAAACTGAATAAAATTGATTGAAAACTTTGTAGTCCAGGTTGAATGAATTATTAAAAAATAGATTTAAAAAATAGAAAAATCTTGAAAAATCAAAATTTTGTGAAATCTAGTCCTAGATATTCATATAACGGAGTTATGTTCAATATTTTTAAAAAATCCATTTTATAGTTCATGTTTTCTTAATTAACTTTAATTTACTTTATAAAATATTGATAATAAGTACAAAAGCTATTTTTCAGTGATTTTTTGTCGATTCCATTGGAATTTATATGAAAATTTAGTTTTGCTTCAGAAACATTTCAAAATTCTCATTAAAATAAAGAAAAGCTAAAATAATCTACATATTTTCAACCCCCCCCCCCCCCTGATTTTCCATAAAATTCTGATTTCGTTGGTTTTCTAGTTATTTACTGCCACTCTTCACTTATTTAATGAGAATTACATAATATGTACATACAATACATATCGTCGCCCTAAAGTTATAGTACGCCATGTCCCTCAACTGTCAAACTGAGAATTAGAGGTTCAAAGTTTAACCATAATATACTCTACAAAAACGTTGTCAAATGTCGAAATGAGTTTATCGATGAAAAATAATGCATGATCAAGAGCATATTAGCACAACTTTTAATACTATTATGAATGTATTTGAGCTGATGTGGAAAATTGGTTTTGGACATGGCGTGATATTGATTCAAAAAATGCATTTTTCCTCAGAATTATAGTATGCCATGTCCACAAAATATTAATAAATGAACAACTATTTAACAATGAAATTCTTAAGTAAAAAGTTTAACAGAATGATAGTTTACATTATTCTGATGTATCACATACCTCGAACTAAATAAGTTATTCGCAAATTATTGACTTTTGAGTAATATTGCGATGGTTACTTTCAAGGTTAAATATATTTTTGAAAATTGTTATTTCTCAAACTGGACTTAGGTTATCCATATAAAATATGCACTACGGAGTTGGCATATTTTTCACTTATAGCCATGCAAAAAAGGACATGGCATGGTATAATTCTAACTTTTAATTAACGTCAATATTTTAATTAATAATTATAACAGCTGAGGAGATAAACTTCAGGGACAAATTTATTGAAAAACAAAGTTTAACCCTCACCGAGTTTAAAAATAATAATAGTTTAAAAATGTCAAAAAGTGGACATGGCGTAGTATAACTCTAGGGCGATGATATATTGTGCTTCCAATAGAAGAGTTATGTTAAATTTCTAAAAAAAACAAGATCACATTTCTCATTGAGCCAAAACAGAGCCAAGAGCAAATTGTTCACAAAATTTTCGACAATAACTTAATTTAGACCACTTCCAAATGAATTATTATATATAAGTCGGCGGTGAGTCTTCAGTTTATACATTTTGTGCCTTTTAGAAAGATCCTTCTGCACTATTATAAGTTTTCTGATTGAATATCTTGGATTTTAGAATAGAAATCTCCGATCTACATGATTCTGCTAGAGGTTAGGTCCACAACACACGAAGTTTATTTAAACATATTTTTTACATTTTGACACAAGATGGAACAAAATTCTTATATTTTGCAAAATGACTCGGAATTAATATAAGTTAAACATATTTCAAAGGCATGCACAAATATTGGGGATTTGTTGGTTGCCTTCTTTGTCTTGCTTCTTTTTTTATTTTATATTTCTAAATTTGAATCGAGACATTTAAGAGTGTGTTATCCCAATTTCATCGACGGATTCTTGATTCTTTTTTTAATTTCCAAGAATTTCGTTTATTTTTAAATGTTAGACGTTAAAGAGGAATCACAATTTTTGTTTACTCTGAATTAAATTTCTTAAATGTTAATACATAGACGTTACTCTTTTTTGTCATAAAAGTTATGAGTGAGGCTAAACTACAGTACACATTATGTAAAATAAGGGGTGAAGGACTGACGAATAATCGATCATTTCGAGTCAATGATCGGAGTTTCAGGTCTCAACCGAGGTCAGTTCTTCATTTCACTTATATATCGCTGTATAGGTCATACTTATCATCCTTCTAATGCCTTTCAATTAATTACAACTCTATTCCTTCTAAAATATATAAAAGAATCACGAACAAGAGGTAGAATCAGCAAACAAGGCTTGAGCGAAAATGATTTAATCTTCCAGACAAGATATTTTAAAGATGCATATTAAAATGAATAAGCCATATGTGG
This sequence comes from Andricus quercusramuli, assembly GCA_932178445.1. Taxonomy (NCBI): domain Eukaryota; kingdom Metazoa; phylum Arthropoda; class Insecta; order Hymenoptera; family Cynipidae; genus Andricus; species Andricus quercusramuli. The sequence goes on along the minus strand of CAKNXH010061790.1, from coordinate 592,556 downwards.
GTGTCCGCATGAAAAGGGCCCTTATTGCCGGTTCTAGTTTAGGAGATATTTACGTTTTTCTAAATTTAAGTAAAAATTATAACTTTCGGGTTTGAGTAGGGGATGATACTGGGACCTATAGTGAATCTATTGGGACTATACTCATATCCAGAAAGTAATCGTAAGTAGGTATATTTCATGTTCGAAGAAAATGTATAGCACGTGTGCTTATGGCACTCGCCAAGTTATTTAGATGCGTTTGTCTGGAAAACCGATTTTCCGAAGTTACAACTTCAAAAATTCCCCCATAGACTCGTTTTTCAACTTAGAGGGTTCGTTTTGGACCTGAAATTCCGGGGATTATATGCCCTATACGTAACTCCATATCGGTCATAAGAGCCCTTTGTAATTGTAATTTATTCAAAAAGTCCCTTTTCATGCGGATGCCCACATATCTCTTAGTTATTAATTTGGACGTGGATACCTGTGTTTACAGCGCAAAAGGAGCTCAAAAAAGAAAATTACCCTTATTTTCTCACGAAAAAGGGGAAAAAATAGGGGAAAGGTTAAACATTTATTTTTACATGTCGAAAAGAAAAAACAATCTTTTTATAACAAACATGACATTTAAAAAAAAAATTCAACGATTTTTCAATGACTTCTGCCATTAAAGAATTTATTTTCAAAAATTGGATACTTTCAATGTAAATTTAAAACTACTCTCTTCAGTAGAGCGAAGTGAAAATACTAAAATTAGTCGAATCGTTTGAGTTACAATTTGTGGGTCGACATCCAAAATAAGTGAAGAAACAAATTTTTTAATCGGTAAATATCTTCAGTTGTCTTTTTGAAATTTTCAATTAAATATTGTAATAAACCAAAAAAAAAATTTGCCTTATTAAAAAATTTTTTTAAATGTACTAAAACATGTTTTTGGATTGATTCGAAGCTGAAATTTCTTCAGCTTGAACCAAAGAAACATGTTATTATTTTTTATTTATGAGAAACATTTTTTTCATGGTGTTTATAACATTCCAAAATCGCAAAAAAGATAGGAAATACCAAAAATCCTAACTCACGACAAAATTTTTTTTCCGAAAAATCAAAATAAAAATCAGATAAGTTTTGAACAAAATAGTTCAATTGTTGAATTAAGAACATCATTTTTTAACCAAAAATTGGAATAGTTACATTTTCGTTTCGAAAAATTAATTTTCAATTGAAAAAACTGAATTTTCACCCAAATTGTTAAATGTTGAAGCCTGAAAGAAGAATTTTCTACAATGCAGTGGATTTTTCAACACAAAAATATGAATTTGCAATGAAAAAGTTAATTTTCAACCAAAAATTAAAATTTTTAGTTAAAAACCCTATTTTTTTACAAACAAAAAAAAACTTTAACTGTAATTATGAATTTTTAACTGAAAAATGACGAAAGGACGAATTTTTTACAAATTACATAAATTTTTAACCGAATATTTGAATTTACAAAGAAAAATTTCAATTTTGAACCAAAAAAGGAATTGCTACATTTTCATTTGAAAAAAACTAATTCTCAAATGAAAAAAACCATTTTCTACCAAATTATTGAATTTTTGAGCAGAAAAAAATAAATTTCTACAATATATTCGAATTTGTACTCAAAATAAGCTTTCAATACAAAAAATAATTTTCAATCAAAAATTGCAATTTTCAGTTTACAAAAATGAATTTTTAACAAAGTAGTTTGATTTTCAACCCAAAAGACAGCTGTTCAACAAAATAAATATATTTTTAACCAAATAGTTAAATTTTAAACCAACCTTCCGCCAAAAAATATAACTTTTGAACGAAATTTGAACTTGCAACAAAATAGTTGAACTTTCGACTAAGAAAGATCAATTTTCAAACACAAATGGAATAGTTCGATTGTAAGTATAAAAAAATTAATTTTCAACGAAAAAAAAGTTACAACAATAGTTAAATTTTCGTAATATTTTGTAACTGTTCCAATTTTATATTGGATAATAACTTCTGTCTCCAGTTTTCACATTTGCAACTTGCTTTAAAATGTTTCATCTTCAAATTTTTTTGAAGAGTATTTATTTTTAATGGTCTGTACTTGAAACGTGTACCTTATTTATTCGTAAATAATTTATTTGAATGCTATAATTGTTTTAATTATTATTCAATACTGGGTACAATTTCAAATATCGTATATTTTAAGAGAAAAGGGGAGGTTTTTGAGAATAGGGGAAGAAAGGGGAATTTCAAGAAAAAAGGGGAAGACTGTGCACCCTGGGATACGTGTACCAAAATTTTTGTATAAATAGCTGGATTTTTTCTGTACGAATAGTGGGATGTGGAAAAGGGACTATTTCGACTGCTCCTTACAATATGGAATCAAGTTCGGATGAGTCGATATAAAGAATCAAGTTTCAATTGCACAGTTGACCAAGAACCGTACTTTAAAGAACGTAATTGAAGTCTTAATATCTTAATAGCTTTGTTTGGTGAATTATGAAAAAAAAATTAGAACAAAAATTCAGAAAAATAAACTCAAAAGAGTCAACTTGTGTAACAGAGTTGCACAAAAAGTCTTAAGGTGCTGAGAAAATGATGTTTACAAAAAGCAGTGCAATCAGTTCATTAGAGAGAAATATATATTATGCAATAAAGGAAAAAAGTTTTGTATATGAAATCAAGTCTATTTTTTGACAACTTTACTTTTTGCAATAAAATAAACAATCTTACCGTTTTGCAGCATGTAATAAAATGTTGAAAAATTTTAGACAATAGTATATATCGCGGAGAATTCCATAAAATTTTATTACGAGCTGCAGAACGGCCTGCTTATGTTCATTCCATCATCAAAAGTAAAAATGTCAAAATCGATGAAAATAGACTTGATTCGATATTGTATGGAGCACTCGATTTGTACCAAAATTTCCGTACAAGTGGTCGGATTTTTTTGGAACACGTAGACACTGCCTTTAAATTTAGAACAATTTTTATTTGTACAAAATATTTTTCTTCCGGATTTCTGAATAAATTTCCTGTTTGTGCGAAATCGTAAACTTTCTGTAAAGTGCAGAGCTCGGTGCAGAGCTCAAAATCTCGCTTCGGTGCCTTTCGCTGAGTTTGCAGCAATAACCAATTAACCACCACACGAATTGTAACTTTACTTTCAATACGGATCGTTTGGCATTAGAAAATGGTTACAAAACTAGTTTGCACCAGTACAATTATCACTATACTAGTGTGTCGATAATTAATTAATTAAGTAATTTATTTTTGTGTGTTGAAAAAATTACTTTCACTTTTACGGCTTAGAAACGGACATATGTCTGCAACCTTTCACTTTTCAATAATAACAAAAATTAATGATAAAATTTTTGTGGCTACAACATTGGAAATTTACTGTCTTTAAATAGATATTAATGATTAAAAAATATTTACTTATATGAAAGTAAATGATCTATCGAATCACATTTTTATTTTAAAATATTTGGCTGTCGGTTGACGAAAATTTGGAAATGAATATAAAATCTGTAAAGAAATTAGGTATTGGGTAATTAATTATTTGAAATGTTGCGCTAATCTTTCGTAATGTGTAACAGCAACTTTTGGTTTTTATTTTCTCTTTGCTTTTCCCTCAGTTTGTTCGGTAAGCACAGTCACAGAAGGCTAAATAAGAAACAAGAGCAAGTATTTATAAACTTTTCCGAAACTTTAAATTATATTTCAAGGAGTATCATGGTTACAACGGTCGTTTTTACATTTTTTCATGATCGAAGAAAATTTGTCTTGTCTCAAGAAAATGAATCTAAGCGAAGAAAATCAAGTTTCTTTAATGTAGCACTTTTTCTTGAAACAATAAATATTTTCTAAGAACAAGAAAATATTATATCGTCCTTATTCGTAATGGTATTTTCTTGATTCAATATTAATTCTTTTTTCCGTGTACGCTTGATAATTACTTAAATTTCAACTATCAATTGCGATCATAATATCAATATCATTTGCGATCTTACTTCTCCAAATGAACTATGTAAAATATAACCATAATGGTCGAAATGCCAAAATCGAGGGGCACAATTTTAAAGCCAATAACTTTTGTGTGAATTTAACGAAACGCAGATGGATCGAGACAAGCTGACATAATTAAAAATGGAACATTTGAACATCAGTTACATTTGATCTAGAGTATCAATTTATTTGAAACATTTTTTACAGCAACATTGACAATCATTATTTAAATAGAAATTGTGAATAAGAAGTGTCCCTCATCACATCGATTTAAAACGGAATCGACCGATTTTATGGGGATAAACAGGAAATGCAAAGTTACTATTTCTGTGGCAGCTTCCGTAGTCTAAAAATAATTAGTTATTTGGAAATAACGCTACTCGGAAACTGGAAAGACTTCTTTGTTTCCTTTAGAAAATTTAATTGAAATTGGAATGTGTTAAAGCAAAATACTTAAATTAAATTGGATGACATAAAAAATCCACTTTTTTAAATTCTATTTCTATAAACACCAACAATTATTTTTAATTCAGAGAAAATGCATTGCTTCGATAATTTTTCATAGAATAAATTGAGCTAGAGGTGAATACAATTTTTATGAATTAGATCAATGTTATAGTTAGTATGAAGAAACTTTATTAGTAGTCTTCAAGAACCTATTTTCAAACTTGACGACATGAATTCGAATTAGTCTCATCTTGCAATCAAGTAATCGGCTTTCATAATCTAAAAGACTGATATGACAATCAAGGTTAAAACTGAAACTAAGTTCTATTTTGCGCAAATTTTTTTTTTTCATTTTGAAATCTTTAAATTGATATTCAGATCAAAAACTAAAATAAAATTAGTAAATTCCTCAAAATGTCCTAAATAATTGAATGCAAAATGACTAGTATTACGGAACTTTCCGTAAAATTAACCGGTCGAGAATAGCGCGCTAGCATATTACGGCATTTTCCGTGACGTTAGCCCTGAACAAGCTGGAAAAGGATGTAGTTTTACGGAAAATTCCGTAACGGTAGACAGTTCATTATTTTAAGCCTTTAAGCTTTGTAAATTAGTCAGCATTCGGTCCAAATTTGAAATTAATAGCACTTGGAACATTGATTAATTTTCGATTGGAACAATAACAATGATTTATTTTGAAATTTAAATAGTTCAAAAATATTGAAAAATAAACACATTTATAAAAATGAACTATTTTAAATGCGACCGGTATGAAAATAAATATGTTTAACGATCGAAAAGTGTTCAAATATAAATTGTAATATAGGTTAGATAAAACGGAAATGTCATTTGGAAAAACACAACAATATAACTCGTTCACGTTTTTCACTGTCAATTCAAAACTGGAAATAAAAGAAGGAATAATAATTATTTACTAAGATGAAATAATAAAAGAGGCAATGAAGGATGCATTTGTTTTTGTGCGGAATAAATGACCGATATGAGCTCAAAAAGTTTGATTCGAAGTGTCACGCACGTGATGGATTTAAATAAATAAACGAGGTAAACATTATGTAGTTTGCTTTCGTCACTGTCAAGTCATGCCACGCAAACTCAGTGCATGAGACCGAATTGAAAATTGACACAATATTCTACTTGAATTACCGACAATTTAGTAAGCAGATGTAGTAATAAACCTAGACTTACCTCTCGTAAAAAATTGAGACAAATTTCATCCAACATGAGAAATTCACTTGAGAAACTTCAAAATTTGAGACAGAAACAAGAAAATCGCGAACAAAGTTGCGAAGACTAATTAATTTATCGGAAAGACAAGTCAGCTCAAGTCAGCTCAAGTCAGCTGGTATAACTGGGCTCTCTGAATATAAAGTTATAAAACTGTCAAGAGGATAGAGGAAAAGAAGAAAAAGTTGAAGATGTCGCCATGTTACTGCTATAACTACTAGCGCACTCTCTCGATTACCGTCTGCACTGCAATTACATCAAAAATTCCGAAATTACAAAATTCGATCCGATATTTAATTTAATTGATAATTATAAATACAATTGATATTTTATCTTCAATTATATCAAAAATGTCAAGTAGAATATGATTTTGCTTCGTATCAAGTTTTATAAAACTAAAAATTCAAATTTTCTTTAAACACTGATTTGCCGCCTTTTTTTAATCTACTATTAAGAATTTGTAATTGAAAACAATTGAAAAATTGATTAAATGTAACAGTATAACAGTTCCTATTCACAGTTGGAATAATAATTTAACTTGTATCAATGTTAATGTAAATTGTTGCCTTAATGCATATTTGTATTGAAGAATTATTTTTCTGAACATTGATTAGGGTGGACCGAAAAAGGATTAATTTGAAAAAATGGCACCCCTGCTAAAACTTTCAGTTAAAAGACTTCCCCTGATTTTTGGAAGAATTAAAAAAAATATTTAGGGGTCTCCAAGTCCGTTTTTGTGAATAAAACGTTTGTTTAATTTAATGAATCGCTTTTTGTGTGTTTTTATTCCGGCATAATGTTTTTTAGGTGAAATACATCACTCAGAGCTTTGGCAGAATTAAAAAATAGTTATTTGTGATACAAGTGCGTAAAATAGGTGATTGTGTGCGAGTGTGAATTTTGCAGCATAAGCCGGAGGCTCGAAGCATGAGTCGATGGTTAGCGCACGAGCGAAGCGAGTGCGAAAACATAGACGAGTGCTTCGAACCGCAGGCGAATGATGCAATCACACGAGTTACTAATCACCTAGGCGCACGTGTATCACACGCTATTTTTTGCAACGCCCGACCGAAAAAGTTGTCAGGAGGTGGTAACGAAAAATACTAATTTTATATTGCATACAGTGGAGTGAAGGAATTAAAAAAAATTTTTTCGAAAAAAAATGTTCTGAAAAAAATTTTGTGCAAAAAAATTCAATGAAAAAAAATTTTTGGAAAAAAAATTTGGTGAAAAAAAAATTTTGAGAAAAAAAATATTTGATAAAAAAATTTTTGAGAAAAAAAATTTTGGAAAAAAAAATTTGGTGAAAAAAAATTTTGAAAAAAAAAATTTGTTGAAAAAAATTTGTTGGAAAAAAATTATTGAAAAAAAATGTTCGCGTTCATGCTTTTTTGCCCCCCGGGGGGGGGGGGGCTACGAAACCCTAAAAACAAAACTTCAATCATTAAAACATTTGCTCAAGTTGAATGTAAAATTATTTCAAGAAGATACCGACACCAGTGTTTAAAGTTACCTTTGCCAGTGTCTAAAGTACCTCACCTCGAATGTGCGCATGCGCAACTTTTTCACCAGTGTCTAAAGTAAGCCATCTTCAAACTGCGCATGCGCGAAAATTGTTTCACGCACAGTCGGCTCAAATAAGGTACTTTAGACACCATCTACATGCATGCAAACGGCAACTTTAGAGGTGGGTGTTGCAAAAAAGTATTTAGGGGTCCCCCAAGCTGTTTTTTGATAATAAAATGCAATTGTTTTTTTTGAAAAATCTGCCAAAAATCTAAATGCTGTATTTTTGAGTGAAAAGTGTACATTATATGTCTGCTGAAGTAACAAAATCATTTAGCAGCGATTATTTAAATAAAATACAAATTTTATTTTCAAAAACCGGCTTGCGGTACCCCGGAATACCTTTTTCAAATTCTGCTAAAACTCGGAGTCATAAAAATATAAATAATAATAATATAATAATAGCGATTGATCAAATAATAGTTATTTGTGATACAAGTGCGCAAAATAGGTGGTTGTGTGCGAGTGTGAATTTCGCAGCATAAGCCGCAAGCCAATGCTGCAATCACACGAGTTTGCAATCACCCCCAGATAGCAATATGCGCGCATAGTGCGACGCACATGCGTCGCACGCGTGCGGATTTTGTCGCACGGCGTGCACGCAAGCAATGACGCAGATGCGTCCTCATATGCGTGACAGGTGCGTCGCACGTCGTGCGTATATCACGTCGTGCTGGTATAATGCGAGTACACGTTGCAGGTTCTTGCGGACGGTATATATATATATATATATATATATATATATATATATGTACAATATTTAAATATAGATTGTTGAATAAAAGACAGGTAACAGGATAAACAAAAAAAGTTTCGTGCGAAAACGTTCTGAAACAAAAATTTTGCTGCGGGAGGAATGGGAAAAAACAAAATATTCTTTATCTACCTTGTCTTGAATCTCTTCATAATTTCGAAAACTGCGCGTTCTCTACTATAATAATCGGGAGAATGTATGGTAGGGAAATTTTTCAGTATGTTCAATGTATATTTTCTACTTATTTTGATTTTTGAAAGTGCAATCTACGGCGGTGTTTTGTTTACCGCACCAGAAATTGAGGTTATGTGCCACTATTTAATCAATATTTTCAGAATTTCACGTAACTCTGACTGGATTTGTGTCAATTATGAAATAAAGTGTTCTCTTATTTGCTATACACGTTTGGATAAACATATGGCAATGTTTAAAAATCATTTCTCTCTTTTCACTTAAAAAAAATACATTGCGAGTCAAAATGATCTAAACGATACATTACAAAATATAAGTATTAAAATATCAAATGAAATATAAAATAAACTGAACACGAAAACCGTTTGCACTCCGAAATAAATTGTACGTACATATAAATTATGAAATATATCTAAGTGCCCACGAACAAGAAGACTGCAAATTGTCAACATTCAATAACGAATCGATAAACGACCTAGCCTAACCACCGCAACCGAAAGGAACACCATGTTATATGGATTTTTCTTGCCACGTGATTATGCGGTATCACGATATGCGACTCATATGCCTCGCACATATGTGCCTGCACGAAGTGCGAGCGGTAACGCTGCGTTTCGGCACGCACGGCGTGCCTCGCATGCAGTGCGAGGTAACGTGCGTCGCACGCTTGCTATCTGCGCCTATTTGCCCCAAAGCGAAAAAATTATTCAAAGTAGACGTCGAACGCCTACAAGGAAGGGTATCGTAGCCTAATAATACATTAATAGAAGTCTTAACAGAATCTTGAAGCAAACGGTTTTGGAATTTTTTCAAAAAAATTTGTTGAAAAAAAATGTATGGAAAAAAATGTTTGAAAAAATGTTGTGAAAAAAAATATGTTGGCGCTTATACCCTTATGCATCCTATCGGGGAAAGCTTTTGAAATTATTGTAAGGGTTGTTTTAGCTTCCCTCTAAGCTTCAAGCAAGGAAATCGAAATTTCCTAGCAACCAAATTCATGGGGGATTTTTATTGTTATACTATTGCGGTCACAAATCGTTTGAAAATAAATGTCAGATAATCCTCCAACAGGAAAAGTCGTTGAATTCATTTTTAGGATTCTTTTAACCTCTCTTAAGGATTCAAGCAAAACAACTGACATTTCCTAACAACCGGCATCACGGGAGATTTTCTGATTATAATATAATGGGTTCGGAAATCACTTAACAAAAATGTGGGGAACATACCCTAGCAGTGAAAGTCGCTGAATTAATTTTAAGGGTTGTCTTAACATCATTTAAGGAATAAAATAAAAAAATGGACATTTCCAGAAGAAATGAAAACCCGGACGGCTTATTGATTAAACTATTGCGATAAAAAAACACTTAAAATAAATAAGCGTCTTCACCAAGCAAAGGTGTTTTAATGTATTTTAAGCGTTGTTTCAACATTCATTAAATACTCAAACAAAGAAATCGACATGTCGTAACAATAGAAACTACTGCAGATTTTTAAAATATAAACTATTTAGCTCGGAAATCAATTCATAATGAAGGTGCAAAACATATCCCATCCGTAAAAATAGTTTAATTTATTTCAAAGGTTTGTTTTAACATCCCTTAATCATTCAAACAAGGGAATCAACATTTTCAAACAACCAAATTATTGAATTTCTTACGTTAAATTTTAAATTTAATTAATTTTTAATAATTAATTTAATTAATTTAAATCTTAAATTTTTTTCGTCTTTAATGGCTGTTAAAAGAACCCTGGAAATAAATTTTGAGACTTCTCCTGCTAGTAGTGGCATACCCAGGATTTCATAAAGGTAGGGGTTCGAAAGGCTGAACAAAAAGTTCGTCACTACTCACAGGAAAAAATTAGGATAATTTAAGACATCAAATTTATGAATGTCATATCTATCATCCTTGCCGGAAAAATTGTTTTAAAATTATGAAAATGCTACATCATTACGCACATCCATTAGACTTCCCTAATATATTTTCAATCATCCATTAATCAAGACCATATTAGAGCTATTCGGTTCTTTACACGGAGAAAAATAGATATTAGAGCAGACTATCTAGATATTACTAGCTAATATCTTAGAGATTTAACTATGGGACAGAAATCTAGATACTGAAGTAGAGCATCCATAGATATTATAAAGAAGATTTTAACTGACAATATCCAAGATATTAAAGGGCAGAATCTAAGATATTCAAAAAATATTCGTTAATTGTGCAAAAGTTACCTTGAGGCATGCCTATTCCTATAAAATACTAAAGGTTTTTATATCGTAGTCCTCTGGTTTGGCTATCCTAATAATCAAACATTCGCTTTTTTGATTAATTATAATTATTCAAAAAGGGCTGATAACACACTGTCCAAGGCTAATATAATTGATGCCTGTAGTGCCGAGTCCTCATATTCTCTCGACAAAATTATGATATTATATCCAACAACACTCAATCCATTTTCTACCAGAACTTTTAACCCAATATTTATCCGAGAAACCACAACACACACGATGAATGCTCAAGGTACGGACAAAGCGGGGTTAAAATCTTTTGTCGCCACGCCACACTTCAACGACATTGCTCCGATAAAATTTCGCTTTTTTAATATCTCAGATATTAACGGTTAATATCACACATTTTATATTTCCAATATAAGCAGAGATTGCCCTTCAATATCTTGTATATTGAGTAGAAGATATTAGATATTATGCAGTAATATCTATATAATATGGGTAAATATCAAAGTTTTTAATATTTACATTTCAATATCCATTTTTCTCCGTGTATAAGGGGCAAGCCATATTCTACGTAGGCAGTTATTGGTGGGGTGGGTAGGTGTCAAACGTCCATGATTTCTTTTAAGAAACAACATGAAAAAGTGAAAAATGTGAATTACTTTTTGTTTGGACCTCATTGCTTATATCATTAGGTTTTTTTAAAAAAGAAAAACCCAATTTTCAGCTAATTCACCGCTCCTTTGGGCTTCCTTGCTTTTGAATAGCAGGAATATCCAAATTTTCATGAAATATGGAATAAGTCCACATGGACAGATCATTCAGTGGGAGGAGGGAGTTGTGAAAAGTCTACGTTTTTCAATGGGGGGGGGGGGGGTGATAAAAAATTATCCACTTCAGACCGATTAAAGAAGAATCTAGGGTTTGAAACGAATATTTAATTATTTCAGAGTAAATATCTATGTTATTTCTATTACAAAAGTTATTGTTTAAATTTTTACTTAATATTACACCCACAGTATAATAAAACATATGCAAGGAGTCCAAAAAGTAACGAAACACCTAAATAATTTTCCAAGTAAAATATTTTTCAAAAAGGTCGTCATTCTTTAAGTAACTTTTAACGAGGAATCCAGTGGTGACCTTGTATTTGACCTTCAGCTTCACCTTCAAAGTCATTTGCAGGTCACTTTTTTACATTTAGCGTTACCCGGGATCAACGACGTGGTTGTAGTAAAATCTGCCCCTTTGGGGTGCTTGATTCACGTGAGTCCCCTTGCCTCTCATGGTCGAAGTGCTTGATTTACGTGAGTCCTGTTGCCTCTCACGATCGGGTTGCTTGATTTAAGTGAGTCCCCTCGCCTCTCACATTTGATTATTAGCATTAATCAGCACAAAATTTTGTTTAAGTGCTTGAATTGTTCTCCATTCACCTTTCGATAGTAAGTAGTACAGATTGGACCCGACCCATACCTGGGTCAAGCCTAAAAACCGTCAGCTGAAGTTCAAAGTCATCCTTTACCCATGACCTGAGTACATGCTTGGATGCGAAATTTCCCGCTCTTTCGATTGCCGTTGTCAGAAATAGGGGTTCCCACATAAAAAAAAAAACAAAGTTGACCTTGAAGTAACCTTGAAGGCCAAGCCCAAGGTCAAATTCAAGGCCACTACCGGATTCCTCGTTAAAAGTTACTCCAAGAATGACCTCGACCTTTTTAGTAAACACCTAAGCCGAAGCAGTACAGATTGGACCCGACCCATACCTGGGTCAAGCCTAAAAACCTTCAGCTGAAGCTCAAGGTCATCCCTGACATGATTTGGGTTTGACACCCAAAACCCCTCCCTTGGCTACGCCACTGCCTGCTAGAGGATGTTTCTTATATTTATTTTAAAGTGATTTTCGACCATAATGTTACAATAAAAAATTAATAGATGTTAAAACTCTAAACAAATTCAACGAATTTTCCTCGCTTTAATTCCTCAACTTTTTTCTAAGTTTATTGTGAATTGATTTCAGACACCTATAGTATAATCAAAAAATCTCTCGTGATTTTGGTTGTGTTTAAATGTCATTTGAATATTGCAGGGATGTTAAGACAACTTTATAATTCATTGATAACCTTTTCTGCTAGGGGATGTTTTCAAAGCTTATTGTGAACTGATTACATACCTCAATAGTATTATCAAAAAATCTCATGTTTTCACCGAATTAACGGTCGACCGGGGTCCTTCCTTAGCTAACACTGCTCTCCCCGATCTGCTCCCCGAAGATGTTAACCTCTGGACTCTCAACTGTGTACTTACTGTAGTTTACGAGAAGGTGGTCTTCCTGCTTTAGAAGTAACGACACTTCATTACGCCTAAGTAAGACTCGCAAGCGTATTGCACAGCTTCAGTTTAAAATAAAAACGGGGAGACGGCATGCATCAAATGTTCAGTGTTTGATTAGCTACATAACATCAAATAAAAAATTCACTCCAAAAGTTAGGGCACTTTCCCGAAACTTAAGGAAAGCATATAACACACTGAACAAGTGTAAACTAATGACCATCAAGCAGCACTAGACGCAAAAAATAAGATCTCTTTCAACACCAAAAGAGCGCCTTGAACGGCGAGTAAAGTGGAATCAAGAAAATTTCACCTTTTCTACTCATCCTTCCCGTCTGTTCAATAAAACGTCATGTGCCGTTAAAAATCCGCCTAGTCGAGAAGAGATTCAAGTCTTCTGGGAGGAAATATATGGAGATACCTATCAGCTGGATGAAGACGGTTCAGATGTATCACTCTTTCGTAACTTTTGTCAAAGGCAAACATTGCAAGGTCCAGAGGAAGAGTGTCCACTAATTACTGCTGAAGAAGCGAAGAAAGCTATCACTAGAACTAAGAACTTTTCTGCACCAGGGCCAGATAAAATTAACAACTTTTGGTGGAAGAAGTTTACTTCTACGCAGCAACATCTAGCTCGTATATTTACTACTTTCTTAAACCGAGAACAACTTATCCCGCAGTGGTTAGTGGAAGAACGCACGGTACTGATCTCTGGAACCGGAGATTTGTTAAGTCCCAAGAACTACAGGCCCATATCTCGTTTAAACACCAGCTACAAGCTATTCACTGGCATCCTCAAAGAGAGGATATTAACATCTATCGAGCCGGTATGGAGTGCAGTAGTTGAACAACGTGGATGTAAGAGAGGGCTGGCAGATTGCAGGGGAAACCTGTTAATAGACAGGTGTATTACCCAGGACTCGATCAGGTATCGACGCAATCTGTCCATGGCTTGGATTGACTAGCGTACGGCATTCGATAAGACGACCCATGAGCTACTTATGAAGCTCTTTAAGTGCCTGGCGGTGCATCCAAAAGTAGTGAGATGCATAAAAGAGCTTATGCTCTTGTGGCGGACAAGATTTGTCATAAAATCTGACAAAAGATAAGTGACTACCAGCATTTCTCTCTTGCCTCTATCTGTTGTGCTCTGAGGCAAAAGCTCTGTATACCTATGTGGCCCGCCGAACAGAAAAGAATGTAAGGTCAACCACCTTTTATACATGGACGACCTTAAACTCTTTGCTTCTTCAAAAGTGGACCTTAACATCTTTGTGGTGGCGGTAAATAGGTACTCTAAAGCGATTGGCATAAGCTTTGGTCTGGACTAGTGTGCCTGCTTCGACCTACATCAAGGAAGACTAGAAACTATGTACATCATCCCGTGAAGATCAGGATCTTCAAATTATAGGCGGAAACACACCATTCAACATCTTGGTAATGGAGAAACATATACATATCTTGGAATAGCACAAGCGGAAACCCAAAATGTGCGTGTGTTAAAACGGGCCCCTGAAAAAAGGTATCGCCAATTCTCAGAAAAATGTGGGCTTCCGAATTATCTGGGAAGAATAAGATCCAGTTGACCGAAGCACACGCAAGATGATGACAATTCATTGAAGTTATCATCCTACATCTTCCGTACCTCAAATATACCTTCCTCGAGATAAAGGAGGCTGATACTTGCGAAGCTTCCCTTACGAAAAGATATGACAGGAAAATATATGATAGGAAAAGATATGACAGAAAAAGATATGACAGGAAAAAAATGACAGGTGTGTCATTTTTTCTCCCTGTCATTTTTTTCTGTCATTTTTTCGCGACCACAAAAAAATGACAGGGAAACGACAGGCAAAATGACAGGAAAACGACAGCCGAAAATGACTGGCCCTGACTGGCCCTGATTGGCCATAATTTATTATAATATCGTGTAACATTGCAAATCATCGACGACTTGCAGACTAATTCGTAAGCCATTTGAACTTTCCTGTAAAGCTTAAAAAATCATTAGCAAAATAAAACTATTATGGAAATTTTCATGATGAAACACCTCTTTGTAGCTTGTTGCTAATTCCGGATTATCTTTCCAACACATCAATTGTGGAATGTGTTCGATTTGCCATTTTAAAGACTTCTTATCCTTACAAAGTGCTAAACTTAAGTACCACGGGCAAAAATTTCAGACTATTTTCAACTTTCTTCATTCCCTTAACAAATTGACTGGGTTGACTGCGTGCTCCAATTCCATGATCCAACAAAAAATGGTTCCGCCACGCGCAACCTACGGACCCTTTGATTGGTTCACTTTTTTTTAGATGCGCGTGGTGAGACCATTCTTTGTTGGATCATAGAATTAGGAGCACGCATTGAACTTCTTGAGGGATGAAGAAGGTTGACAATAATCTGAAATTGTTGCCCGTTGTACTGAAGTTTAGTCCTATGTAAGGATAAGAAGGCATTAAAATGGCAAATCGAACACATTCCACAATTTATGTGTTTAAAGATAATTCGGAATTAGCAACAGGCTACAGAAAGGTGTTTCATCATGAAAATTCCCATAATAATTTTCTCTTGCTAATGATTTTTTAAGCTTTACAGGAAAGTTCAAATAAGTCTGCAAGTCGTCGATAATTTATAATGTTACACAATATTATTATAAATTATGGTCAATTAGGGCCAGTCATTTTCGGCTGTCGTTTTCCTGTCATTTTGCCTGTCATTTCCCTGTCATTTCCCTGTCATTTTCTTGTGGTCGCGAAAAAATGACAGGGAAAAAATGACACACCTGTCATTTTTTCCCTGTCATATCTTTTCGTAAGGGTTGGAGTATCTTCACCGAAGAACAGTCTTGGCTACAGTCTGCTCAGTTATAAATAGCACAGATTCTTTTACACGACTCGTACATTAACATGAAGTCTTAATGCTGTGGTGTTTCTACACCGTGCTGCAGATAGGACCGCAGAGTAGCTTGGTCTCCGTTTTGATTCCAGCGATACTACGCATGGTCTCTAGCATCGATGGGTGCGTGTCCAACATGTTTCTCAAGTCTCCTGGATTGAGATCAGAGACTGAGGGATTTCTTTCTACCTGTCAAGACGGCGTTATATACACCTTAGTTTACCACGAGCGTATAATGAATGTATCTGTGATACCAACTGCCGAGCGTGCAAGCAAGAGCCAGAAACACTTGGACATATTCTCAGTGGATGCTCAAAGTATGCATGCTACGGGTACATAGGGAGATAAAATGCGGCTCTAAAAGTGTTATATTATCATCTTAGGCACTTCTATGGTGTTGATCTATTGCCCGTCTTCCCATAAGTCCAGGATGGACTCGAGTCCGTTATGGAGAATGATAAGTGTAAGATCTACTGGAATTTCTCATTCTCCACCACTCAACGTATCAGTGCTACAAAGCCTGATATTCTCCTCTAAGATCTGAAGACGAAGATCATTTACGTGAACGAATTCTCGACACCAGCCGTTGGTAATGGCATGGTAACGGAGGAAGAAAAACGGGCGAAATATCAAGCACTTCTTTTCGAGCTGAGCAGACTGTACCAAGGCTGCAAAGTCCATCTTGTAGTTTTCATAGTCGGTTGTCTTGGAGGTATCAATGCTTCATTTCTTGGTCAACTCAACAAAATCCCGGCTTGCCAGCGTCAGACTCAGTTCATCGCAATCCCGATGCAAAAGGCTGTTCTTCTGGGACCACTTCATCTGGTCAGCCAACACTGTTCCTCATAACACTCTATAAAGATTGGTAGCTCTAAAAAAGTATCTAGAGGTGAAACTTTCATCTCCAACTGTACCGTCTGCCGCATAAGGTCAACCGCAGCTAGAGACCGGACTCGAAGGAACAGTGTTGTACGAAGTCTCTTGCGTAAATTTCCCGCTCTTGCTTACCTTTTGGGATAGAAGGAGCAGGAGTGGATGACGTACACGTTTCAGTTGCCTCAGGATTGGTTGCTTCAAGGAATCATGATCGTAGCTTCCGGAGCCTACAACTTCTCACATAATAATAATAGATAATAATTAGATTTTAGAAACATCAGAAGTCATGTATGGGCATATCCACGTAAAGTGATATGGGGCGAGAACTTTGGCTGATTTAAATCGAAGGCTAAAACCGACGATGGATCAAAAGACCAAAAGCGTCACGTGTTCAATGTGTGATTGACTACATAACATCTGGTAGACCGTTTACGGAAAGGGTTCGAAAGTTCGCCCAAGAACTAAGGATCTTGAATCACACACTAAACAAGTCAAAGCTGCTGAAAATCAAGCAGCATATTGTTGACAAAATACGGCTATTATCTGACGCAAGGAGGAGAATACAGAAGAGGGATAGATGGATCAGGGAGAATCAACAGTTTCTCGCTGACCCATCGCGCCTCTTCAGCGATATCCCTATTACTGTAAAAAATCCACCCAAGCCCAAGGAGGTAGAGACTTTTTGGAGAGAGGTATACAAAATCCCGAAGACACTAGAGTTGGAAGAAGATACTGACAATATCATCCGCTTCAAGGAGTTTTGCGACAACCTTATAAAATCTGAGGAGGAATGTCCATCAGTCACTACCGAAGAGGTGAAAAAAGCACTTAGAGGCACGAAGAAATTTTCCGCTGCTGGACCAGATTGTATCAAGAACTTTTGTTGGAAGAAGTTTACTTTTATACACCAACATTTGGCCCGCGAATTCACCTCATATTTAAAGTCGGAGACGTTCATTCCGCAGTGGCTGGTGTTAGGACGCACTATACTCCTGCCGAAAAAAGGCAATTTGACCAACCCAGAGAATTACAGGCCAATAACTTGTTTGAACACACTGTATAAGATCTTTACAGCTGTCCTAAACAACAGGATTGTTCGACGAATTGAGCCTGTATGGCGAGAGATGTACGAACAACGTGGCTCGAAAAAAGGTGTAGCAGGCTATCGAGAGAACCTGCTATTTGACAGATTTGTCTGTAAAGACGCTGCAATCCATCAGCGCGTCCTGTCAATGGCCTGGATTGACTACCGGAAAGCTTTCGATGCAACCTCTCATAGACTCATCATCTGTCTGTTGGAAAGCTTGAAGGTACATCCACACATAGTGAGATGCATAGAGAGATTGATGCCTCTTTGGAAAACTAGATTTACCATCTCATCCAGGAATTAACGTCTGACAACGAACAACGTCACCTTCCAGAGGGGCGTCTTTCAAGGTGATACCATGAGCCCTTTGCTTTTTTGCATCACACTTCTGCCTCTATCTCTCGCACTATGAAATTCCCCTGGATATCTCTGTGGCGACACTAATCAGCGCGAACATAAGGTCACTCATGTATTTTATATGGATAATCTGAAGATCTATGCCTCTGGTAAAAGCAAACTTCAAACTGCTATAAATATCGTCAAGAACTACACAGGAGAGATTGGAATGGACTTTGGTTTGGACAAGTGTGCCAAAATTCATCTGAAGAAAGGAAAGATTACTGGCGTTCCCAAGGACCCTGAGCTTGTGGATATAAGTGATATTAGACATCTTAATACTGGAGAGATCTATGAATACATGGGCGTGCCTCAAAGCCGCATTCAGGACGTAATATCAGTGAAGGAGTCTCTCCGAAGCAGATACAAGCATCTTCTTCGAAAGATTTGGTCTTCCAATCTGTCGACGTTGACCAAGGTATCTGCGACTAACATGCTTGCCGTCCCGGTTCTACTCTACTCGTTTGGGGTGGTTCAATGGACGAAGAACGAGCTTAAGGCCCTTGATGTCTCCACACGTAAGATCATGCATATGCATAAAAGCTTGCATATCAATTCTTTAGTTCCGCGATTATACATTTCACGCCGTCAAGGCGGACGCGGACTTCTGAATCTTCAGCGTCTTCATAACCGATTTGTTCTAAGTACAGCTTACATCGTTGCTAATAGCAGAGATCCGCTCCTAAAAATGGTCAGGAATCACGAGATGATTGGCGAAGGAGCGTTCCTTTACAAAGCCGCGGAGCAAGCGGCCGAGACCCTTGGCCTGAATTTTTAACATCAGAAGTGAGCATTACTCCGTTACTCCATTTAGATGTAATTATTAGTAATTAATAATTAATTAATTAATAATTAGTAATTAGCATTACTCCATGTAGATGCTTAAGGTCTAAAAGCCGAAGTGAAGAAAGCAGAGGTTGAAATATTTCACCAAGAGCTACTCGACAAGCATATGCACGGAAACTTTTACAGAAATGTAGAAAAGCATACCTTGTCAAAGGAGCAAACTTTTGCTTTCCTCAAATGAACAGGGCTCAATTCAGGTACGGAGGGTTTTATTTTTGCATGCCAGGACGGTGTCATTTCCACCTTAGCATACCGTGCCCGCATTTGATGTCAAGAAGTTCCCAGTGATAGGTGCAGAGCGTGTCATGCACACGCTGAGTACCTAAAACACATACTGTCGGGGTGTCCGACCCACGCAGGAGCAACGTATATCTATAGACATAATGCGGCCCTAAGAGTACTTTATCACCATCTTTGTCGCTCTTACGGTGTTGGTCGCGTCTCTGCCCTACCGAGCGCTCTAAGGGATATAGAGTCAATTGTCCGAAACGAGAAGTGCCAAATTTACTGGAACTACGATTTTCGGGCAGCAGTCTCCGTTGCGCACTCGAGACCTGACATTGTTCTCCAAGACTTCGAGAAACGTACGAATTCTCGGCTCCGTCCGAATACAACATCACTGCAAAGGAGAAAGAAAAAGAGGAGAGGTATCAATACCTTAAGAGAGAGCTGCAACGACTGTACCCAAAGTATTCGGTGCGAGTAATTGTCCTTGTGCTCTCAGAGATGCGAAACTATCACTGGTTCGTAACCTTAAAGCCATACCCGCGTGCCAAAAATATGCCAAAGCACTAGCAAGACGGATGCAGAAAGCTGTCATCCTTGGGTCGCTTCGTGTCCTCAAGACACACGAGGGTTTCGCCGGCCTGTCGCTGTGAATTCGTCGTGCCCTGTGACCACCCATCTCACGGTTGTGAGGCGTGGCCATAGATGTGATTTACCGCGGTTATACTGGGGGCTATTGCCATTTTTTAGATGGCGGTTGCTCTTGGTGGGACCCTGCGGTGGTTGTTCAAGTATTTTTATCGCCAACGGCGATACCACGCTGAAAACACCAGTTCTCGTTAGATCACTGAAGTTAAGCAGTGTTGAGCGCAGTTAGTACTTGGATGGGTGACCATTTCGGGAATACTGCGTGCTGTTGGCCCGTCGTGGGTGTGTTGAGCTCACACTTGTAGTTATTTGCTACAAGAAACTATCCACCTAGAAACACTACCCGAATCGGGTAGTATCACGCCTACCCCGAAAGGGAAATGGCTTAATAGTCTACATACATATATATGTAGTTACAAAACGTGCATTTTCTAAAACTGAATTGGTATTGCAATTTATTTAATTTATCTTTAGTGGATCTCAAGACCGACCGCTTAGGGTTTTTGTATTTATCGTTGCTAAGGGTTATTATTGTCCGTTGCTAGCCATTGCTAAGGGTGGTTACTTACTGTTGCTAGAGATTTTTATTGATCGTTGTGAAAGGTTGTTATTGGTCTTTGTTAAAGATTGTTATTAACCGTTGCGAGGTGATGTTATTGACCGTTGCTAAAGTGTGTTATTGACGGATGCTAAGAGTTGTAATTGATCGTTACTAGGGAATGTTATTAACCATTGCTGGGGGATGATATGGACGGTGGCTAAGGGTTGTCATTGAACGTTGCTAGGGATTGTCATTACCCGTTACTAGGAGATATTATTGACCGTTGCTACGGGTTTTTATTGACCGTTACTAGGGATTATTAGTAACCGTTGCTAGGAGATGTTATTGAACGTTTCTAAGAGATGTTATTGTCCTATACTCGGGAGTGTTATTAGCTGTTGTTGAGGATCTTTATTGGCCGTTGCTAGAGATTGTTTTATTGATTGTTGCTAGGGGTTCTTATTGGCCATTGCTAAGGATTGTTATTGACCGTTGCTAGGGAATTGTATTGATCGTTGCTAAGGGTTATGATTGACCGTTCCTGAGGAAAGTGATAGGGGGAGGGGGAAATTGGAGCAACTTAATTAACGTTTTAATAGGCTACAAACCCATTTTTTTGTAGACGCATGGCGCCTAATTTGACTAATGTTTTTGGTTTTATTTTAGGGATGAAAGGAAACTGAGTTTTTTGCCATTAAGATCATTGAGAAAAAATGGGATAGTAATTACTCGTTTATATCAATTAATGTTAAGTACTCTTGTGGACGAGCCCCGGCGTGGCGACTGCGGCGTCATGGGGCGCGTTTCTCTTCATAAGCAAACAATTGAATCATCTAGTTGCAAAACCGGCCATCTCCAAAAAACGAAATTGTTGGGGAAAGCTGATTTTCTGTCACACTGAGCCTGAATAAGATGGGAACAAAAAATCTTTGGTTGTTAAAGACATTAGGGCATAATGTTTCAAAACACTTCTCCTATTTCTCGCTTGATTAAAAGGAACTTCTTCGATAAACTTCTTTATCCTCAAGTATGTAGGTGAACACTACACGAAACGAGCGGCCATTTTCAGCATGGATATTTGACCGGTTTTGCAGCAAATCGTGATTTTCGAACGCATATAAAACAGGGATTTAAGTAGTTTTTTCATGGTTTCTTGTTTCCAGTTGATTAAAAAGTTCAATTAGGACTCAAGAAACTGAAAAAACGCATTTACCAAAATCAAGAGTTGGCCGGTTTTGCAACTAGACGATTCAATTTTCAGTTCAATTATTCACCTCAAGCTTTTTGAACGAAAAACCTGAGCTTTCATTTAGGCCTAAAATGAAGCAAGACAAATGGGCGACATTCTAAAAAAAGTGAAATTTATTTTTGACGTTCATTTTGTAAAGTCAAATGAGCCGTTCAAAAGTGCAAACGGAGAAAACGCAAAAAAAAAGTAGTATTCTAATGTGTTCCGTATAAGTAAATGTGACAGATTTGAGAAGTTTTTTGCCAAATTATTGTTTTATTGTTAGTAACCAGGGCCGTTAGAAGGTTTATTGTGGCCCTAGGCCCCAGTAAAGTTCCCAGTAAAATCAGAGGTAACTGTACTTTGAGGTTGGTCAGAATGATTAAAGGTAGGTTTAAATAAGATAAAAATGATATTTAACATTTTATTTCTTATTATGAATAATTTACTTGAAGAAATACTACAGTGAATCAGTTTGTCGTCTGCCCATGGGCCTTGATAAATTACTAAATCATTTAAAACTTGTAAATTGTTCATAAATTTTTAATTTGTGGCAATTTATTGTCACTGAGTATCATTCTTATAAGAGATCAGAACGGTTTAGTGGAAAATAATTTGTGTCTACAACAAAATGATACGTATTTGCTCAAATAAACGTTTTTTAAATCTGTAATAAATTTAAATTTTAAATTTAGAATTTTAAAATTTTAAAGATTTTTCGGGTTTCAATCGTGTGCGAAACTATGAATGTTGCCGACGTTTCGTGAACGTTGCAGTTCACTTCTTCAGGGCTGACCTGAAACTGAAGTTTCAGGTTATGTTGTTCTTATATATGTATTCTCTACGATGCCTGTGATTGGCCAGAGTGCCCCATGGTGGGGACTGCTTGAACTTGATTGGCCAATCAAGTCTTTTTTAAAAAACCCGGGAGGACGGAAAGCCAAATCGGATTGGTATTATATCCATTGTCCCTATTGATGTTATTAGGGTGTTTCAAGATTTCGATTGCTTCTCTATGTTTTCTTGGAAATT
>CAKNXH010061790.1:550409-569627 GCA_932178445.1 Andricus quercusramuli | reverse complement strand
AATTTCCAAGAAAACATAGAGAAGCAATCGAAATCTTGAAACACCCTGATAACATCAATAGGGACAATGGATATAATACCAATCCGATTTGGGTTTCCGTCCTCCCGGGTTTTTTAAAAAAGACTTGATTAGCCAATCAAGTTCAAGCAGTCCCCACCATGGGGCACTCTGGCCAATCACAGGCATCGTAGAGAATACATATATAAGAACAACATAACCTGAAACTTCAGTTTCAGGTCAGCCCTGAAGAAGTGAACTGCAACGTTCACGAAACGTCGGCAACATTCATAGTTTCGCACACGATTGAAACCCGAAAAATCTTTAAAATTTTAAGATTCTAAATTTAAAATTTAAATTTATTATAATGAATCATCGTGAAATGTTTTTTAAATCTGTCTTTATTAATTTTGATTAACAGCGAGTTCATTCAAGTAATTTTTTCAGAAAGGTCAGAGAATCTGAATAGTCGTTCTCCGCAGAGGCAACTCAAGTAGGCTTAAGCTGTTCTTGCAGAGAACGGCTCAAATGTTTATTTACAAAATTTTAATGATGAATGAAAAGTGCGTAAAAAATCTTATCGAAACTGTAGAAGAATTTTTTGTTGACTGATATTGAAAGAGTTACAAATCGCTACAGTCAATGATACCTGCACAATCAACAATCTAGTCCAAAAAACAGTTTTATATCGATACTGAGTTTTTTCAACTCAGATTGGAGAATATATTTTACTGCATACGCTGGAACTTTGATAGGGACTAATAATTGTAGTTACTTTAATACCGCTTTTTTAACAGTGGTAGAAACTTTCAATGTGAGAAAGTAGTGAATATTCACATTTTTAAGACATGTTTTCTTAATTCATCATGTATAAATACGAATAAAATGGTAAAATTAATTGCACATGAAATCACACAAAATTGGTTTAATTAAATTTCTTCACGTACACTCACCGAGTCCTTGTCACCAAAGCAAGGATCGAGAACTTCATCATGGACGTATAGGTATAAAAATATACCAGAAAAATCAGAAAGTAAGACTTTTAGCAGGAACAATAATGTGCCTACTTCTTTTTGTACTGATGTCTGGATGTTGATGTCGGACCATTTATATACGTACAAAAGAAAAACATGTGCATGAAAAGTATTTGTTCTTATAAATTAAACTAGAATTTAAATTTTCATGAATCTTCAATTTGAATTGTTTTAAAAAATAAAAGGCTTTTTTCGTATATACTAGAGGTGCTGAAAAAAAGATTCCGAATCTTAATTAAATTTTCAATTTTTTTTTCCTCTTGAGTTAAATATGAACCACATGTAATAAAAAATAAATCGGATAATATTTAGTTGTCACTCATCGCAAAGGACCCCGCACCAAATGTACAGAAAAAAAGCCTTATGATAAAAAATTCGAAACAAAATTTTTTCTTGTATTTTTGAACCTGCAAACTAAAAATTCGAAAGAAAAATGTCAGAAAGATGGGCAGTTTTTAGACAAACACTTGTCCAAAGTTTCGATTTTTACATGTATTTTAATGGAAAAATGCTTATTTTAGCAAAATGTTTTTTTTCCTCAAAAACGCTATGATAGATTTGACTAAAACTTTTATATTTTGATGATCAGGCGTACCGAATCAAAAGATTCACACCCACGAACTAGAAAGATTAACGATTCTTTGGGTATACAGCATGTTTTTGGGGGTGTTTTTGTACCCTGAACATCCAAGTAACATGTGTAAATCATCATTTCTTCGTAAATAAAATCAATAGAGATTATTATTCAACTGCTACGGTATGAAACGACTTTCCAATAAGTGGAGTAAGCGAACATAGCAAGAATATGTTTTCACCTAATTTTAGGGGATGTTTTACCATCCCTTAAACAATGAGTCTGAAGTTCCTAACACATTAATCAATAACAAAAAATAATTTTCTTTTTAAATGCATGAAAGCTGCTCTTTTATGACAGAAAATAGTCGCTGACAACCCTAAAAACTCTTTAAAGCACTTTCAACCCCTCATCAGACATAAAACTCACCCAAGCTGCCCCCAAATATTTTCTAAATTCAACAAACCCAACCTAATTCAAAAATCCGCCCAGTTTTTGCTGATAATAATTTCAATTGATGCCAAAGGGGCACACATAAAGTCTCAACCCTTCAGAAAATGTATAACTCACCCAAGCCACCCCCGAATATTTTAAAAGTTCAATAAAATCACCCTAATTTCGAAGTACATGTTTTGAGGGGTTGTGACATTTTTTTGCCCCTTTGGCATCAACTGAAAACATTGTCAGGGAAAGCCTGGTGTACTTTGAAATTAGGGTGATTGTATTGAACTTTTAAAATATTCGGGAGTGGCTAGGGTGAGTTCTACAAGTGCTGAAGGGTTAAGACTTTATGTGTGCCCCTTTGGCATCAATTGCCATTATTATCAGCAAAAACTGGGCGGATTTTTGAATTTGGTTGGTTTTGTTGAATTTTAAAAATATTTAGACTTGGAGGAGTTCCAAATGTACTGAGGTGTTGAGACTTTTTGTGTGAACCATTCGCATCAATTGAAAAAATAATTATCAAAATCCTGGCTAATTTTGGAATTGGGCTGTTTATATTGAATTTTAAAAATATTTAGCGGTGACTGGGGTGAGTTCTAAATGTGCTGAGGAGTTGTGACATTTTTTTGCCCCTTTGGCATCAACTGAAAACATTGTGAGAAAAAACCGGACGTACTTTGGGATTAGGGTGATTTTATTGATCTTTTAATATATTTGGGGGTGGTTGGGTTGATTTCTACATACGCTGAGGTGTTCAGACTTTATGTTTGCCCCTTTGGCATCAACTAAAAACATTTCCACAAAAATTTTGGTGTACTTTGAAATTCGGGTGATTGTATTGAATTTTCAAATATTTAGGGGTGACTGGGGTGAGTTCTGTATGTGCTGAGGGTTTGAAACATTTTTTTGCCCCTTTGGCATCAACTGAAAACATTTTCAGAAAAATCCTGGTGTACTTTGAAATTAGGGTTATTTTATTGAACTTTTAAAATATTCGGGGGTGGCTGGAGTGAGTTCTACATTTGCTGAAGGGTTGAGACTTTATGTGTGCCCCTTTGGCATCAATTGAAATTATTATCAGCAAAAACTGGGCGGATTTTTTAATTAGGTTGGTTTTATTGAATTTAAACAATATTTAGGGGTACCTTGGGTGAGTTTTATATCTGAAGAGGGTTGAAAGTGCTTTAAGAAGTTTTTAGGGCTGTACGCGACTATTTTCTGTCATAAAATAGCAGCTTTCATGCATTTAAAAATAAAATTATTTTTCTTTATTGATTAATGCGTTAGGAACTTCAGACTCATTGTTTAAGGGATGGTAAAACATCCCCTAAAATTAAGTCAAAACATATTCTTGCTATGTACGCTTACTCCACTTATTGGAAAGTCGTTTCATACCATAGCAGTTGCATAAAAATCTTTATTGATTTTAGTTGCTATGAAATTATGATTTACATATGTTACTTGGATGTTTAGGGTACAAAAACACCCCCAAAAACATGCTGTATACCCAAAGAATCGTTAATCTTTCAAGTTCGTGGGTATAAATCTTTTGATTCGGTACGCCTGATCGTCAAAATATAAAAGTTTTAGTCAAATCTATCATAGCGTTTTTGAGGAAAAAAAATATTTGGCTAAAATAAGCATTTTTCCATTAAAATACATGTAAAAATCGAAACTTTGGACAAATGCTTGTCTAAAAACTGTCCATCTTTCTGAAATTTTTCTTTCGAATTTTTAGTTTGCAGGTTCGAAAATACAAGAAAAAATATTTTGTTTCGAATTTCTTATCATAAGGCTTTTTCCTGTACATTTGGTGCGGGGTCCTTTATCTGCTTTTGAAGAAAAATTAATTTTTCTCGAAAACGGCAGTTCATAACGCAAAATCATGCAGAATATAAAAGATGACAGAAAATTTGTATACGCACACCCGTTAATAATCCATTACATTCACTCGATAATGTATTTACCCCGTGCTCCGCACTCGGTCTCTGCACTTTTCCCATATTTTTGCACAAAGATTTTAAAATTAAAGGTCAAAGTATCGACAACTGTATTTTGTTGATTGCGAATTCTCTTTTGTTAAAGCTCTATCGGCTTTAACGTACACATTTTCATCCCGTGTCTCGTACTTCGCACTCGATTTTGTCACAGATGCGAACTTTTCTACATTAGGTTCAACACTATTATATCAAATGTATATCATATTTATTTCTGTACCACAGCCTGGAATTGCTCATTCAGATATTGCAATGTAAACTACGATTTATATTTATCATGATGACTTTAATATTTGTTTCTTATTTTGCACTGAATTTTATCCTCAACTGCCCTGAAAAATGTATTATTTCAATAAATTTATATTAATCAAATTCATAATATGCATTGGTATTGAAACAAACGTATTTGCATTGTCTTGTCTTTATAATTTAAAAAGTGCGCATCCTATAAAAAAACAATTTTGTTATTAAACATTTTATGCAACTTTTTTCGTTTTTCCATATATTTAATTTGTTTATTTTTAATGTTATTTCTTACGATTTTAACCGAAAATATGTGGTTCTAAGAAAATTTATATAACAACAGTTTTAAAAATCGGTGTGGTTTTTCCAGAAATATAATTTTTTATTCATAATACTATTCGTGACGATTGAAACAAAAACTACGCTGCTTAAAAAAAATTATTTATGAAAAATTACCATAGCACTTTTTTGTGTGAGAAACTTTTGTCCATTAATTGTTTTATAGCTTTTGTCGTTTGTTCAAAAATGTAATTCTTTTATTATCTAAGATTAAAACAAAAACTACGCATCCTATCAAAAAGTGATTGCAAACAAATTTGTTGATCTTTTTTAAATGTACCATTTTTATTCATTCATCTTTTTACGCAACTTGCGTCGTTTTTCAAAAGATTTAATTTTTCTATTTTCAATGCTATTTTTTACGAATAAACCAAAAACTACGCATTCTGTCAAAAAGTGATCAATAAAAAATTTGTAGATCTTTTTTATATGCACAATTTTTTGTTCATCTTTTTTCATATCTTGCATAGTTTGAACGCAAAATGGAATTTTTGATTTTTCATTACTTTTCTGTGTGATCAAAATCTGAATTTTAGATTTTTCAAGAAATTCTAAAAGTTGTAATGACAATATTGTAGGGTGCTTAAAAGGTCTTTCTCCTCTGGACTTTTTTTCATATCGTGCGTTTTTTGGCACGTGCGTTTTTTTAATGTGCTCACTTTTTGTATTTTCATCCAAGATGGCTGACTAACGAACTTGACCTTTATTTGAAGACACTTGAAGAGTATACCAAAGCCCAATCCAATCTGTTGATTCTTTCGAATGTTAACGTGCTAACAGACTAAAAATCAACATACATACATGCATTCATACATGCATGCATACATAAATACATACACACAGACGGACAGAAACATTCGCGAAAACCTGTTTTTTGGGTTCATAATGTCTCAAAACGTGGACATTTGACAGAAACGGGGGGGGGGGGGGGGGGGTGTATAATTTTGCACAAATCTAATACCTTCTCTGATCAAGACAAGATCAAAAAATGATTATTATCTCTCATCTGCAAGTTCTGATGGAAAATTCTTTCCTAATCTATCCAATCATTTCCATTTCTTTCTGAGATCTGCATCTGATTCTTTCCGAAAATTTCTGATGAAAGATTAATATAATATCTTAAGCAAAATTGCTCTTAATTTAATTTATAATCGATTCACAGGAAATTCACACGAACTTGAATTTTGTGGTCATAATTGTTTTCTCTTTGTGGTCTAATTCTTTTCCGAAAATTTCACCAGAATACTTAAACTTATTTCAAATATTTGAAATAGACTCTTGTATGTTGTTTTAGTAATCTTATTAATAAAACACAATGTTGTATATTTTAGCTTCTACAATCTGTACATAGTGTTTTAATAGCTACAAAGGATAAACCGTCAATAGTTTTCGAACAAACCACATACATATAAGCGAAAAATGATAAACAATTAGAATTACTTTTTTGTGCTTAATTGTACTTAGAATTAGTAATTTTTGTAAGAAATAGTAATACTTTACTAAACTGCTCTAGACATTTCTGACATTTATACTGAAGATTACAATAAATTATTAAATATTCATCAAACTATAGTTTTTCATTCATTTAAGTAATAATTTAATTAAAGATTAAAAAAATTGAATTGAATCTCAAAATTTCTCTCTGTAATTTTAATTTAGAATGTCCTTCAATTTCATCAGGAATTCTGTACAGATTCCTATATAGATAAATTCTCGTCGTTGAAATAATTAATTAAATAAAGCGAAAAATGTAGCATCGAAAATATTATAAAATGTGATAAAATATTATAAACTAAAATATCTCAAATCCGTTTCCTGAAAATTGCTTCAAATTGTCTTCTTTATTTGGACATTTTAATTATTGAGTCTATTTGTGCAGCTTCTCCAACGAATTTAGCCCTGATGAGATGAATAGATCCTCACTCAGAAAAATGTTTGTCTTGAATTAAAGGAACTACTTCTTTAACACAAGTTTTCTCATTTAACCAAAAATAACTTCAGAATGAAGAAATTCATCTTAAATTAAGGAAAAATGTTCATTGGCCCTAAAAACCATTTCTTTGATTTAAAGAAGCTTTCTATGAATCAAGGAATCTTTTTTTTTGCGTGTTCCTTCCCTTATCAGCTTCGTCAATCAAGTTTTCAAAACTTTCGTGATTGATCTTAAAAAGCTGGATGACGATAGTCATGACCAATTTTATTTCCTTTAATAATCTAACATCCGATATTACGTGAATTGGTTGGGATGTCTCTTGATTAGTAATTTACAGAACTTTAAAAATCATTGTGTGATTCCTAAACATTAATTTCTTTCATTTTGTAAAAATATTTTCTATAAAAAAATGGAATTTTTTCCGAGCATTCAAGAAAGCTGAAACCCAGAACTGGTCAATTAATTGAGAAAAATGAAATTCGAATTATTTACATAAAAATTTTATTCAAGGATATTGTAAATTTTTTGCAGTAATTTAAACGGAATACGAATTACTCTAATGGGATTTGAGCTTTCGTTTATTCAAGCAAGCCCTGATTTGTAATGTATTTCAATTAACAGAGGCAAAGCAATTTCAAATTGGGTAAGCTGTTAATAAAATTGAAAGATAATGCTTCATATTAGCAATAAAAATAGGATTTAACTAGAAAGTACAAAGTGATGATAAATATTTTTTTGCAGCACATGCATGAAAATGGCCACATTCCGTATCCATAAAGCGTATGGAAAATTCCAGATTCCTCTACTGCGAGAGTAGCGTGCGGGAATGTAACATTCCCGCACTGAATCATTTACGAGCGCTTGTCTTTAGTTCTGGAATTAATATTCACACGGCATGTGAAACAATTACGCGGCGTTGCCCGAGCAACTCAACTGACCACATTTGTTTTCATGACGCTCATAGGAAGCTGTCAAATCAAACATCCGACCAGTCGATATGAATACAGGTGCCAAACAAGTGAAATAACCTCTGTTATAGAAAACGTGCTCCTGGCATATTTTGATGAACTCTCGAAAAGTCTAGCACCCTCAACATTGTGGGCACGTTACTCAATGTCTTTATATTTAAGTTTAATTTAATAAGATTGTGACTATATTTGGTGGTTTTCCTTCAGTCAGGGGGCTTAGCCCCCCGAACCCCCCAGCAGGGGCTTCGCCCCCTACACCCCCACCAGGACTGCGCCCTGGACCCCCCGCCCCCGCACCTCCGACCTCCATATCGTATTTTTATTGCATTTTCATGCATTTATTGCAAAAAATATCGTGTGTGACATGTGCTGGAAGACATTCCACTCGTGTGAAGTTTGTAACACGATCCGTCTCGTGTTACAAACTTCACACTCTTGGAATGTTCAACTTCACGCACTTATAACACAATGTACTATTATTTTGAACTGAAAACCACTAAAAATTTCCGAGAACTCGAATTGAATTTTGAATCAGTTAAAACTCTTGAGTATTCAATCTACCCAAACATTTATGAAACAAATTTTCGAGCAAATTGAACTTGAAATTTTCGAAATTCGTATTTCGTTTTTTGCACACATCTAATAAATACGAATTCCTTTTACTTTCTTCAACCAATTATTTATATTTTTAGGTCAACTCTTCTTTTGCGACAAAATAACAGTTCGATCAAACAGGAAAGGATGCCAAATGGTCTATTCCAATTCTCTCGCAAAAGAGATAAGGAGGACAATCGAATATGCCGTGCATTACATGTTTTCATTCTGAAACGGTCACAAATCGAAGTAGTGATCACGAAATCTCGTAGTCGTATACATTCTTGCGAAAACCTGATTGGGTGCGACACTGCGTGAATATGACTTTTAGTGGCTGTTTTCAGTTTTTTGTAGACACTGTCTATGGTTATGGGATTTTCAGCAACGTTAGGCCTAAACGAGCTGGGAAAGGTGTTAGAGTTACCAGAACATTTCGTAACCATTGACAGTGCCTATTTTTTATCTATGAATAGAGATTACGAATTTCCTGCTCGATCAATTTTGTAAGCAGAAATTTCCAAATAAGTAATTTTATTTCATGATAATTTGATAATTTTTTAATGTTGTCAAATACTTTTGTTCTCAACATTTTGCTACCATCCTATAATTTGTATACTTTTTTGCACATTAAGAGAGTTGACAAAAATGAAATTATAAAAAAAAAAAAAAAAAAAAAATTGATTAGCTTTTCGAACTCGAAAGTTCATTGCCTCACTACCCGATTCGGGTAGTGTTTCTAGGTGGATAAATACTACCAGTGTGGGTCCACCACACCCACGACGGGTCAACAACACGCAGTATTCCCCGAACGGTCACCCATCCAAGTACTAACCGCGCCCAACACTGCTTAACTTCAGTGATCTAACGGGAACTGGTGTTTTCAGCGTGGTATCGCCGTTGACGATGAAAATGAAATTATGGACAAAAAAATTGAATATTTCAATTTACGAAGTAGATATACTGGCGGTACAGGTAAACATGGTCAATAAAGGTAAAAAAAGTTATCAGTACTGAAAATAGGTTTTTTTCGGAGAATTTAACATTATTTAGGTTTTATTTTGAAAGAATAATTTTAAGTTTTTAAGATTTAAAAATACTTCGAAAAAGAATCTAAAAGATTTTTTGAAATTTTTTTTTTTGTAGATTCAGAAGTTTATGCAGATTTGTTTAAATGTTAGGAAGAATTCAAATAATTGTAGAAGATATTTAGAAGGTTTTAAATTTCTGCAAAGATTAAAAAATGATTAAAAATTTGAACAGATTTCAAAATTTTTTTAATGAAATGTAGAATTTCCTATTTGAAAAAAAGGATGCTAAGAAAATATTGAAGAAGATTTTGAAACATCTAAAATGATTTTTTTTAATCTAAAAGAAGAAAGTAAAAGATTTTGAAGCAAAAATTTAGAAAAAAATCGAGGATGTTTAAGTGATATTTAGAGATTCTAAAAAGATTTAAAAATAATATCAAACTTGTAAAGATTTCAAATAAATTTTTTTAAAAATGTAGATTTTCAAGGCAAAAAAAGCTTTTTAAGATTTTTGCAAGGTCTCCGAAGAATAACAAAATTTTCTTAAGAACTCTGGAAAAATTTCAAATGATTTTTTAATCAAAAAATTAATTTTATGAGAATATTTTAACAGATTTCGAAAGATTTCAACAGATTTCCGAAATTTTCTGAAAATAATACATGTGCAAGATTTTACGGCAATTTTTTTTATTTTGCAGAATTTTCTAAAAATTTAAAAAAGTCAAATCATTTAAAAACATATGTAAGAATTTAATAATTTTTTAGGAGATTAAAAATATTTTGAAACTTGAAAAGATTTCCGTAACACTGAAATACTTTCGAATTTCATCTAAACTTCAAAAGTCCTGAATATCTTTGAAACTAATTTGATTTTTTTCCTGATATTTTTTAAAATCTTGCAGAATACAAAAATTGTATTAAAAATTTGGTAGATTATTTTTTGTCACATCTGAAATCTCGAATCGAAAAAAACATGCATGCTTAGCATATGATTCATGATACTAGTAACCATGAGTGATAAAATTTCAATTATTTTTCTGAGTAATATTTGCGTACAGAGATGACTCCGTACGCTTCTTTAACCTTCGGATTGTGTTCGACATGAAATAGTGCACGTGACGTTTTTCAGGGTTTTCAGGGATTCTTTTTCACGGAAGTAAAATAAGGTGAAATATATTAAGTGCGCAAATAATTCTTGTTTTCCTAATTTGTAAAACTTTTCTGATTGTCACGTTTCCCGTTTCTGCAGCCTTTACTTAATTCTTATGTGCAGCCCTAAGTAAATCAATATATTTTCACAGTAGTTTTCCACTATCAAATCAGTAAATATTTCGCCTAAGCTCTAATTTAGATTTGAAGAGTACATTGAAAAATGTATTTGGTTTAAAGAAATAATTTCCTCACATGTGAATTATCGGATCAAATAAATGTTAGAGGTCGCTCATTGCAAATTTGCTGTCTTCACACAAAAAGTAATTTTTCTCGAAAATTGTAGATAATAACGCAAAATTATACAGAATATAATAGATAAGACTTATTGAAATAAGTATTGTTTCATAATAATTTTTTTATAATCATACATACTGAAGGAGATATGCGAAGAAAATTGTCTAAGAAAATAGTTAAACATCCATTCCATTTACTGAGAAGTCTTCAATATACATTTAAATTTTTTTATATTTTAAAAAGAGCAATTCATGTAAACTCATTTAAAAAAATTTGAATCCTACGTGTTTATATATATTGCTTTTTAAGACAATAAAAATAATTTAAATGTGTATTCAAGACATACCAGTAAGTGGTATGAATTATTAACGCTTATTCTTTTAAAAACGTTTTCTTCGCATCCAGGACCCAATCTCAAAACTGAAGTGCCTCATTTCACTCTATAAATACTAAAATTGCATATTTTTTAGATAATTAGGGCCTATCCTATTTTAAATGAAATCTGTATTCAAAGTCAAAAATTGGCCAACCGTAATAAATTTATCAGCAGGTACTTATAAATTTGAAATGATGTTTTAACCTTCTTTTCATCACAATTCGGTGAGCGTAGACCAAATATTTTTAGCCTTCGGTATCGGCCATCTTGCAAGTTGACGTCACAGCCTAAAACACATTGAAAAAGGCTAGGGGGTGTACCTGAAAGCATTTCTGTCAATAATCAAAACGAAAAATCACAGAGACATTAGCAAGAGTTGGGGATGTGACGAACATGTCTATGACCAGTCACAGGGTACCTTCCCCTGACCATTCTCTGCGGAGACCACTCCCCCCTCCACGACCCAGCTGAAAATTCCTGTACAGGAACCTCGGAGGATCTTGCACATGTTCCTGTACACGAAACTGCACACGAACCTGTACGGGTAATCTTGACGGTTCCTGTACAGGAATTTGGCGAAGGAAACTGTACATGATCCTGCAAAGGAACCTGTATACAAGCTAACCTTTGAATGTTCCTGTACAGGTTCCTTCACATAGGCAATTAAGATGTGGGTTCATGTACAGGAACATGTTCAGGATCCTGTACATGAACCTGCATAGGAACTAATCCGCCAGGGTTCGCTGGTGTCTTGGCTCTCTCGATAGTGAGTTGGTTCTTCAAGGGAATAAAACACCCTATACGTGTTTCTGTACAGGATCCTTCCAAAGGTTCCTTTGACGGCTTTCTGTGAAGGATCCTATGCATGTTCCTGTACAGGCACCTGTACAGGATCATTCAAAGGTTCTTTTGTCGGTGCATGTACCTTTGCAGGAACATGTACAGTTTCCTTCGCCAAATTCCTGCACAGGAACCGTCAAGATTACCTGTACAGGTTCGTGTGCAGTTTCGTGTACAGGAACATGTGCAAGATCCTCCGAGGTTCCTGTGCAGGAATTTTCAACTGGGGAGACTTTGGAAAGGGTTAGGTGTATGGCGCACATTATGTCTGTGACTAGCTATAGGGGTCCTTTCCGACCCCCACGAGTCGTTCGAAAGATTCAGTGGTGTGACTACAATTATTTCTGTGACCATTCCCAGGAGTCCCCCCCCCCCACCACACGTTGGAAAGGGCTTGACTAATATTATTTCTGTCATCAGTCTCATGGTTTCTTCTCGCCCCCACGAAACGTTGGAAAGGGTTAGGGGGGCGACGAAGATTATTTCTATGAGCAGTTAAAGAGGTGTTTTCCCGTGCCTCAAGCACGCACCTACTCCACTGCTTTAGGGAGGCCCACGCATGCGTCCCTGCTTTCTAGGCGCCAAACTCAACTCGCCATCCAGGGTGCACCGAGGTGCAAGGATCAATCTCCACGATCCCACACACAATACGTGCGAGCGTAAAGGACGCGAACAATAAGCTTTCATAAATTCTCATAAATGACTCAACTTTCCATAAGCTTTCATAAATTACAATGAATTTCTGAAATTTTTCAATAATTACACAAATTTCCATAAATTTTATACATTTCTGGAGAATTTATAAAAAATTATCATCTCATCTTGTTGTTGATGGGTAGAGATACTGGAAATGTTCCAAATTTGTCGCACTTTATCAGACTTTACGGATTTTATTTTCCAATTTAACTTTTTAGCAGAAATAGTTAAATAAAGCAGGAACATAGATTTTTTAAACCCGGACGCGTAGAAAAAGCCGAGAAAGTATTGAGTAGATTTTTCATTCAGATAATACGGGCTGTTTTCGCTAACAGACATTTAGAAACTGAATGGTTACATGTGTTTTTCTTAAACTAGACGCTGCATTTTTTACAAGAAACCTCTTTGTCTATTTAGTTTTTCTAACGTATTTCGTGTATAACAGAATCTTTATTTCAGTTAAAAATAAAAAATGTCCCGTATAAGAAATTGAATTTGGAATCAGATTTGAATTAATTTATATATTCTACTTAGTTCTGTAGTGGATATTTAATTTTGAACCTAATTTAAATCAAATTAAGCAGTTATTCTCCTTGATTCTAGCTAAAAATCAAACATCGAATCTACTGGAAATTTCATATTAAAATAAATACTCATCTTGTTGTTGTAAATAACATATCTCTTCCACATTAACTGTTGTCAGTGTGAATTACTTAGTGAAGAACAATAAATAAATGAACACACATGTATATAAAGGTACATATATTTTAGATAAACAAATTCTGATGTTACATTAAAAGAATAAAATAAATGAAACCGAACCGAAATAAAACTTTATGCTTCAATGGACAAGCAGAGACTGAAGTCGGAAATCTGAGGACAGTAAACAGTATTTTCAAACGAAGTGTCTATTAGGCTCACCGAAAATACTTGTGCTACGCTCAACTTTCAGTAGATCTAGATTCTAGGCACCCTTTCCCAGCTCTCCAAGCATGGATCGAGCATGCCATTGTTAACATTTCGATAGGTCGGTCGATTTTTGGAATTGTAGGCCCGAATTTGCGGCGATGGAAAATTCGCACATATGCACCGGGGGTGGAGAAAGTGAAGCCACGTTCGGTGAGACTAAATTGCCTCGGTATAATATACCGCTTCATGCACTTTTATTATAGGACCCTTGCTCACAACCCTGTCAATAATTTTTTTTTTGCGAATTCATTTTAACTATGTTTTTAAAGCTGTGCAAAATCCATTGCAATTGTATTGTACATTCATTCCCCTAATTTGTTGTTTATCAGCGTCCCTGTATTCGGTTTCTTGGTTAATTTATAATTGGTAGATTTGAATATAAAACTAGGTACATCTTGATATACTTGTAGTTCGGTTGCATTGTTTAGAAGTAACAATATCATGACACCTAATAAAAAAATTGATTAGCATTTCGAACTCGAAAGTTCATTGCCTCACTACCCGATTCGGGTAGTGTTTCTAGGTGGATAAATACTACCAGTGTGGGTCCACCACACCCACGACGGGTCAACAACACGCAGTATTCCCCGAACGGTCACCCATCCAAGTACTAACCGCGCCCAACACTGCTTAACTTTAGTGATCTAACGGGAACTGGTGTTTTCAGCGTGGTATCGCCGTTGACAACATGACACCTAATATACAATTAAAAGATAATGGACTGCTGATAGTAATTTTTTTATTTGAATCGAAATACTTTGGTTATAAAATAACATTACATCACATTGTTACACTTTCTGTGTCACTAGTGCACATTTTTGACTTTATAGGTAAATTTTGTTCTTTTCGGAACATTCTGTTTTTTTCTGTGAGATGCACCTCATGCAACACGCCCATTATTTTCACCGAATTTACGGTCGATCAGGGCCCCGCAAGAAAATATTGTTTAGGTTAGTTGGGTTATAATGACAAGAGATTATAATTCGATTGTAGTAATGTTTCATCTATAATATTGTTTCTTCGTTCTTTTCGCGTTACTTTCCTATGATACTAAAGGCCTCTTCATACATCGCTTGCTGGCAGTAGCAGGCAGCCTGCTTGCGGAAAGTCCACAAGTGTGACTTTCGGTTAATTATAATTTCAATACATAGATATACATTGTATATGTATTAAAATTATAATTAATCGAAAAAAATTTAGTACCTTTGGAATTTTACGTTACTGTTGCTTGTTCTCTAGCCACTCTTTTTATCCGATTTCATTTTTTTCTTTGGTTCTGAAAAGGAAGCAATATTCAATTTGAAGCTTAATGGTATAATGATAATATATATCTTATATGAGATACAAGTGAATAAGCTACAACTAAAATTATAATATGAAATTCACATGAAACACTAAAAGAACTCACAGTTGTTTAATTTCTCACATGCTTGGGCAAGTTTTAGTACCAGCGTATGCCAGAAATTCGGAAACTTCTTTGTCCGTTGCGCATGGTAACGCCATTTTGATGACATTTGTTTTAGCCTTGTTGTAATAGTCACATTTCTCACAACGCTCTGTAATTTTATCCTTGGGCCATTTTTCTTGGGCCATTTGTTTACCTAAAGCTATTGCAGCATCTTGAAGATTTGAAACAGCTTCTCCGATATTGTCCCACCAAGTTTTTTTGTCAACTTTATCACATTTTGCCGCCAAATCCTTGTTCTTTATATTGAAAAATATTTCTAATACAAGTTTTGGGGTATATCCGTAGTTTGGAATATATGGAAAATCTAAGCAGTCTGAGAGACCTTAAAATTAAAAAAATAAATATTATATTAATGAATGGAACGTTTGAAACTCTATTCATGAGGGGTCGTTCAAAAAATACGTAACACCTGGGAGGGGGGGGGGGCACCTCGTGAACTACGCCATTATTGAAGTTCCTCACACTTACTATAGAAA
The DNA here is from genome assembly GCA_932178445.1 of Andricus quercusramuli. NCBI lineage: Eukaryota > Metazoa > Arthropoda > Insecta > Hymenoptera > Cynipidae > Andricus > Andricus quercusramuli. The sequence goes on along the minus strand of CAKNXH010061790.1, from coordinate 554,205 downwards.
AAGCATTACTAAAGGGGCTGAGGGGTGAAATTGTCAGAAGAAAGCGTAACGTATGTTTTAAACGATCCCTGAAGCATGGAAATTAAATAACTTTGATTGATGATTTTCATAAAAGTTCATAAATATGAACTATTATTTCAAAATTTTGGTTCCATAAAATAATATTCTCTTTAAAAATCACTCTTCACATTTTACGCCAAAAACATCATTACAAAATTGCGAAGAGAACAGCAGCATCACGCGGAATAGAAAATTATTTTTGACAGAATTTGTAGAATATTTTTTTGCCTGGACTTTTTCGTTGTTGTAAAATTTGTTGTCGTGTGAATCCTAGCTAATCTTTAAAATTGACAGAAAAATTTGCTTTATTTTTAAAATATCTGAAATAATGAGTATTATGACATATGATCTTAGAAATGACAAAATACCCATAAAAAATACCCTGTTATTTTCATGCTTGTATCTAGTTGTTAACAAATAGGGGCTGAGTCATGCCAACCCCCGGCAAGTCACATTGGGCAAGTCACATTTGCGGCATGTCACATTTGAGGGAAGTCACATTTGCAGTAAGTCACAATGCGGCATCTCTAATTTGGAAAAATTTAAAGTCCACACGAAATTGGCAAAAATGCGGCAAAAAAGTCACATTCGCGGTTGGTAAAAGTGCGGAAAGATGCCCCTGTCACAAAAATAATGTATTTTACATCCCTACCCCTTTTTAACATTCCGCAGAGGAGTGGTGGGTAAGCCACCGGCGTGTTTGGTCACACAAATAATTTAAGTCCCCTACTACTTTTTGCCAATTTCGTGTGAACTCAAATTTGTCTGAATGAGAGATGCCACAAATGTGACTTGCCGAAATGTGACTTGCCGGCACGACTTACTGGCTGGCTATTCGAAATGATTTTTGCAATTCTTAATAATTGATTTCACATCGAATGCAATAATTCGTGTCGCACATTACAAATGAAGTAAAACATTTTATTTAAGTGAAAAAGCAAATTATAATCTTATAAGAACCGATAAATAAGATATCCCTTCTACATTAACATTGTCCTCTTTTCACTTGTGATAAGTTTTTTTCTCGTCATAAAATAATTTTAGGTGTAGAATTAAAAAAAAGGCTACACTGTTCAAAATTGGTGTTACGATTTTTATAGAATCCGCACATGGGGGATTATTTCTGAAGTGACTCTAGCTAACAAATAAGAGTTTTCCGATCGAACACAAACTTCCACAAAGTGTAGTTCTGTTGGATGGAAATTGACGGGGGGAAAAATTTGCCATTGGGACAATCAAACATTGTTTGGACTTCTATAGTTTCAATAGGATTTTCACCTCTCTTTTATTGGCCTAAGTATGTCGAAATCATGTATATTTGACCTTCAAAAATTAAAGTCAAAAATAAATTTCACTTTATTCAAATTTTAACTGTCTTTTTTGGGCTTAAGAGAATGCGGAGCTTTTTACCCCTTTAAGGTTTAAGGATTAAAAGAAGGCTAACTTTTTTTATTCTTGAAAATATGCTTCAAATATTTTTTGTAAAGATATCATCGACTTCAGCTTTTTGTAGCTTTTTTAATATCAATCAAAAAAATATCGCCTTCTACAGTTTCGATGAGACGTTTCACACACTTTTTATTGATCGTAAGCATTTTTTAAAACAATAAATATTTGCCCCCAAAAATAAAGGCAAAAATAAATTTCATTTTGTTTCGAATTTGAACCTTTTTTATTTCAGGGACCATAGAAAACTGAGTTTTTTTCATCTGAGAACCTTGAGGTAAAAATGGGATAGTAATAACTCGTTTATATAAATCTCTGACTCTGGCGGACGAGCGCGAGCGCAGCGTCATGGGGTACGCCACAGTACTTTGGATTGGATTGGAAAACATATTTTACAGCATATGGTGGGACTTTTATAGTGGCTAATGATAGTCACTTTAATACCACATTTTCAACAGTGCAAGAAACTTGCAATGCTAGAAAAATAGTGAACTTTGAAATTTTCGAGACGTGATTTCTAAATTCCTGATGTGTATGAATGAAGGGTCAAGGGGCATGAGGACGAAAGTGCCAAGACTCGAATTTCATAGGATACACAAAAAAACTCTCTAACTTTATCGCACCTATTTTATTTTTTTAAACAAGACAGTACTTTCGAGCTATTATTTAACCCTATTGAATCAAGAAAGGAGCACTTAAAAATAAGCATCCGCAAAAAAGCCTGGTCAAGTAATGACACGCCTCAAAAGACGCCGGATCTGACACCCGAATAGCCGCATAACTTAATTTATTTTTTAATTCAAGAAAAAACGTACCTTTAGGCTATTACTTAGATTTGCTTAATCGTGAACAGAACATACAATAATAATATAGTTTAAGACAATAAAACGCATTTCCGGAATTGGATACTTTGTTAAAAATGTTTGGAATTCTCCAACACTTCTACAATACAAGCGTTAGGCAAAATTGCAAACACTGCATTGGAATGCCGACAATGCAATATATGTATTGTAGCGTTTATAAGTCGAAAATTGTGCGCATGCGCCTCATCCTACCAATGTATCGCTGCATGATCCGTTGCATTCGAAAACTACAACATTATGTATTATAGCGTTACCCAACATTTCGGAAATAAACTTCCAATACATTTAGTGGAAGTTTTATGTGGGAATTTTCAACAGTGTACTTACACCATTATGCCCCGGAACACTTCAAGTACGAATAACCTTGTAAAATGCATTGCATACGAAAAATCACAAATTTAATTTCTTCACGTATACTCACCGACACTAAGTGCCACCAAAACAAGGATCGGGAACTTCATCATGGATGTATAGGTATACAAATATACCAGAAAATCAGAAAGTAATACTTTGATGAAAAATAATACTTTTTTTTTTGTAGTGATGTCTGAATGCTTAACCAGGGCCATTTATATACTGAGATTTTTGAGACAGTAACCTTCAAAACAAGAGAAATACAAACGATTATAAGCTTCTCATCTGTACCTTGAATATGTTTGCGAGGTATCATTTTTCACGATTTATCAATGATAAGGTTAATACACTAAGCACTTAAATATGTTATCATTTTAATTTATTTACTGTCGACATAAGAAAATTGGTATCGTTCCTTTTATTTAAATATTGTTATTCAAAGAGTAAAATTAGCTTCATTAATATTTAAATTTAGATTTTCAATATTTTATACAAAAATATATTCGAAGAAAATCAACGATACCAATTTTCTTATCTCGTCGAAAATTCGATAGGAAAACACTGATTTCGTATGCAATGCATTTTACAATTATATTCGTATTAACACATAAAGAATGTATTTAATGTTATCTTTAGCAGAAAACATGACTTAAAATTCTGTACGGAAACAACTATTAGTTATGAAGTTTGGTATTAGAATATTTATTCTTACAAGAATAGATTTGATACTTTCACGATGAGTCATTATAATAAATTTAAATTTAAAATTTAAAGATTTTTCGGGTTTCAATCGTGTGCGAAACTATCTTTGTTGCCGACGTTTCGTCGAACCTTTCAGTGATCCGGGAGTATATCAAATCCCATGTTCTTGTGGTAAAGTCTATATTGGAGAAACCGGGAGGGCGGTAAGTCAACGTGTAAAGGAACATGAGAGTAAAGTTAGGCTAAAACATTTCACACAATCAGCAGTAGCTGAGCATCATATCGAAACAGGACATAGTATTTTATTTGACAAAACAACCGTCATTGCCAAAACGTACAATAAATTTCCAAGAAAACATAGAGAAGCAATC
>CAKNXH010061790.1:515263-550009 GCA_932178445.1 Andricus quercusramuli | reverse complement strand
TTGCCAAAACGTACAATAAATTTCCAAGAAAACATAGAGAAGCAATCCAAATCTTGAAACACCCTAATAACATCAATAGGGACAATGGATATAATACCAATCCGATTTGGCTTTCCGTCCTCCCAGGTTTTTTAAGAAAGACTTGATTGGCCAATCAAGTTCAAGCAGTCCCCACCATGGGGCACTCTGGCCAATCACAGGCATCGTAGAGAATACATATATAAGAACAACATAACCTGAAACTTCAGTTTCAGGTCAGCCCTGAAGAAGTGAACTGCAATGTTCACGAAACGTCGGCAACATACATAGTTTCGCACACGATTGAAACCCGAAAAATCTTTAAATTTTAAATTCTAAATTTTAAATTTAAATTTATTATATTCTTACAAGAGTTTGATGGCAAGCTAGGATATATACGAAAACAAAATTAATCACCACAGCAATACGAAGAAATACTTTTTCCATATTGATAATAAATATTATACTCCAAACATAAAAATTGCCATTTAGAGTTGAAAAGCCTAAAATTTTCGATACAAAAATTGAAGTTAGAAAAATATGTATTCACAGAAATAAATTATTAAATCGTAGTTGCCTTAACTAGCAGCTCAAGTAACATAAAACGAAAAATAGGTTAGAAGGATTACCATTACCAATAGACCTTTTTATCTTGAATAATTTCGACCTTAGGGACCCTATAATAGTGGAGCAAATGCATGCTAAATTCCCTACGGGTGAAGTTATTTGATATTACAAATGAAAACGTCTATAAGAATGTCCAATGAGAAGAAAAATACTTGAGTATAGTGCACAGAAATAAATGGATGTTTGTTTTGGATTTATTCCTGGATGTAAAAAACGGGCTTCAACTCCAGTCTTTGTCTGGCTCTTGCTAAAAAAAGATGTGCCGCAAGCTTTCTCCGCTATAAAACTTATGTGCACCTTTTGCAATAATTTATTTATTTCAAGCATATTGAATTGCGTGTTCAATTGACCCAAACCAACCGTCAACATTATAAACATGAGCCTTCGTACCGGATGACGGCAAAAGTGAACAGTTTCATAGCTTGTGTCTGGAATAGTGAGTGGCTGAAGTGTTGCCATATTGCGCAGTTGTTGGACTCTCATGTTGCTGGTGAAAGACGCTGTTAATGTTGAGCTAGAATTTTCATTAAAAACTGTGTCTTTTGGTCTAGTTTCATCGCAATGGCAGAATTCGATTATATTCGATTGCTCAAAGAACAAGATTTTCTATACTGATTGAAGACGAAAGAGATAATTTTCCATTAGCAGCTTCAGTTTTTGAAAGCGAGACTTATGTGGATGATTTATTCGTTGGGAGAGTGGATAAGAGGTCCACTATTGCATTGAGAGATGAGCTCATTCAATTGGCTTCCGCTGGCGGTCTCCGCTTACACAAGTGGTTTAGCAATTCTGTTGACTTGCACTCCGGGCTGGATCAATCGGATCACGGTTTAGCTATAGAACTTCCATTTAATAATTCCGCAGGGTTCAAGGTTCTTGGAATTTTATGGAGTCCTTCAGGTGATGCATTTCATTCTCACATTAACGAAATTCAGGATGAGAATTATACAAAACGCTCAATACTCTCAGCAGTTTCAAAGCTGTATGACCTTAGGGCTGGCTAGCTCCAGTTACCATCGTTGCAAAAATTTTACTTCAAAAACTCTGGTTACAAAAACTGGATTGGGATCATATGCTTCCCTCCGACCTTGCACAAGAATGGTATGATTTTCACTTTAAATTAACGGCATAATCGCGCATTTCAATTCCGAGGTGGACTTCCTCTGGCAGCGATACTAATTCTATTGAAATACACGGCTTTTCCCATGCATCTCGCCTCGTTTATTTTGCGGTTGTCTATTCGCGTATCATTTCAAAATCAGGTGAAATTACAGATAAAATTCTTATTGCAAAGACAACGGTTGCCCCGATCAAGACTGTGAGTATTCCACAAGTTGAACTATGCGCTGCTACTCTATTGACAAGGATCATTTCATTCGTGGTCAGTTCTCTTCAATGGGCTGATATGTCTATTTTCTGTTGGACGGATTCTACGATAGTACTTAGTTGGCTGCAGAAGCAGCCATCTACCTTGCCTGTTTTTGTCGCTAATCGCGTATCTACTATCCAAACTAAATTATCCTCTGTTTTGTGGAGTCACGTACCCTCCAAACAGAATGTAGCTGATAACGCCTCGCGCGGCCTGTCAGCAGAAGATTTACTAACTTTTTCTCTTTGGTGGGAAGGTCCAGCATGGCTGTCTAGCTCCTCAGCTACTTGGCCTCAGCGCAATACACAAACTCTCGACTGTGTAAAACTGTAAAACATGACGTAGTCACTACCTTACTGACTAAAATGAATTTAAAGATGACTGGCAATCTAGTTCACTTTGTCGACAGTCCTCTTGGTCTCGCTTACTTTGTGTCACTGCATATGTTTTGCGTGCAGTTAAGATTCTCAGAGAAAAGGTTATTTTCCCTAAATATTGGTCTGGTACTAAGATAAATAACTCCTCGTTATTTTGGATACGTTACGTTCAATCTCAATCGTTTGCTCGTGAAATTATCTCATTAACGAATCATGAATTTCTCTCTACTAAGTCTCTTTTGAAAAGGCTTAATCCAGTTATCGACTGTGATGGAATTATTCGTCTTAGTGGCCGGGTACGTAAATCAAAATTGTTATTGTATCAGGAATCTCTCACCATTTTGCCTAAGCATGTAATATCGAGTCTTATATTAGAGCGATTTCTTCGCAATAACTTACACGCCGGAGTTCAATTAATTCTTTACATGGCTCGTACCAAATACTGGATTATTGGAGCTCACAGTGAAGTTAGCACGATTTTCCATCGTTGTCTTGGGTGTGTATGTGATAAAGCTGAAACGGCGACTCAATTGATGGGCGAGCTTCCAGCCCCCAGAGTGACACCTTCACGTCTTTCTTCTCATACTGCGCGGCATAAAATCGCACAAGGCTTGGATCTCGATTTTCATTTGCTTTACTGTAAAAGCAATACATTTAAAATTAGTTCACGTTCATACCACAACCTCGTTTATTGCCGCATGTAGACGTTTTGTTTCGCGACGCGGGATACCGACTGAATTATGTAGTGAAGATGGCCCGAATTTTCACGTTGCTGATCGAGAGCTTCCGCAAGCTTTCCGAAAGGTACAGGAGGATCCGAACTTGATATCCCATTTAGCATCTGATGGCACGACTTGGCATTTTGTCCCTCCCATCGCCCCGCATTTTGGCGGGCTATGGGAGGCTGGCGTTAAAAGCGTCAAGCTTCATCTACGAAAATCATTGTCTAATTCTACTCCTACGGTGGAGGAATTTGAAATACTTTTGCGTCAAATCGAGAGTTGTTCAAATTCCTCGCCTCTGGTGCCTGCCAGTGATGATCAGGAAAGTTGCGAGGTGCTCACTTCTGGCCACTTCTCAAGTGGAACAGCTTTAAAAGTTGTACCTACCGTTTCGGTTCTTGATGTATCTAAAAATCTCTTCTCTCGCTGGCAATTTTACCAAAGAATTTTGGAACAATTCTGCACTGAAAAAAAAGGATACTTTCAGCAAGTATGCTTTGGATAGCTGTCGGTAGATCCTCGCACTCCCTATCCGTATCTTCACGAACGCCAAATTATACTGCTTCGGAACAAGACTGCATGAGATAGCCGTGGCCAGTATTAAGATTGGCGCTAGAGCGAGTCCTCAGATATCTGTCACGTCTATCCTAGCTGATATGCGTTACAATCATCTACTGTATTAAATTGTTAGTGCAGATGTGAACAACTTGTCAGCTGCGTATGTCGCGATCATCGTAATTTCCTCTACTTATTGAATTTATTCATTAAAATTCATTTAAAACATGGACGAGTGGGTAAAGGAAAAATTAATCGACTGGGATCTCGAAAAGTTTGCTCGCTTTGACAGGACTACTTGACCCCGAAATGTGATTCATTGTTATTTGCGCTCTATTTATGGCATGTACTCAAATATTTACATTCAAAGACATAAATAGAGATTTAATCGTAATCGAATTGTTGAAAATCTAGCTGAAAGTGAATAATGTATTTATATGAATTTGATGACTTATTTTATCCTTGCAAAATTTGATAAGAACTATTAATAGATTTATAACTAAAATATTCAATAAATCACTCAAGAATAATCGATTTCGATCAATCATTTCAAAATATTAGATCTGGTTCACTAAAATACCGAGATATTTGCCATCCCTATATATTTCATATGTAGAACCAGTATGCCGGATAGCCAACGTCCGCATCTAACGCCAGCTAACTGATAGATACTAGCCGTGCCTATCCCAGATGGTTCGGCTCAAAATACTACTAGGATGCGGAGCACAACCATCTAGCATGCGGAGGCTAAGCAGAATATGCTGACTGCAGCTATCCTGTTTTTTCAGTGTGCCGCTTGTTGGTTCGTGATTATTTAAAATCATTGCAGCAACGAACCAAGTGGTTTCCACGTCGACCTAATGGTACAGTAGGAGATCTTGTATTTTCAAGGAACGTAACCTTTTCCCCCGTTCAGTGGGAATTGGCGCGTGTTACTAAATGTATTATAGGACGAGATGGGGCTGTTCGAGTTGTTCATGTCAAAACTGTGCATTCTGAGTTTGACCGACCATCTCATAGTCATAGCTAGTTTATATAGTTTATATTGAGTTCTCTTCATTATTGATATTTTGTATCTTTTTGCATTATTATTCGTTAGTTTTATTGTCATTCTTATTGCGATCTTTTTCGAAACTCGCAAGGTGGCCGTTATGTCTAGGATTTATTCCTGGATGTAAAAAAAAGGGGAAGAAAAGAGGAAGGTGATGTACTTAGTTAAAACTACTTGTTCTTTTCTACTGGCCGAATGCGGACCCGTCGGTTCTGCCTCGTGCGTTTTCGGCTTTGTTCGGGTGTATTCGCGCCGAGCCAGCCTTCACCTCCAGTCTTTGTCTGGCCCCCGCTGAAAAAAGATATTCCGCAAGTCTTCTCCGCTGTAAGACTCATGTGCACCTTTGGCAGTAAACTATTCATTTCAAGTATATTGAAGTGCGTGTTCAATTGACCCAATTATTATTATTGTTATTAGTTCTGGGTTGAGAGCGTAACAGCCCCTGACGCTTGGGTAATCCCTTTGCGTCCCGTTGTCAGCCTATAAGCATGACCCCATGGCCCTCTTCATAGGGAGAGGACCGCAGCCACGCTGTTGGCTGATATCTCTGACTCACTGTTGCAGTGGTTTCCTGTGAGTGTCAGCCGTTTCCCCGCAAGCTCAGGGCAGTGACAAGGAATGTGAGTATTTGTCTCAATATCCTTTCCGCACAGACGACAGAGGGGACTTTCTGCAAGCCCTATCTTATGTCTGTGATATCCTAAGTTCCCATGTCCTATAAACAGTTCTTTTAGGACTTTTATTTCCTTCCTCCCGAGCTTGAGTATTTCCCTAGCTCGGTTAGAGTTAAGCTTTGAGCCCAAGACTGTTTTGGCCTGTCTGCAACCAGAGACCAAATCCCACTCGTTCTGATGATCCTCAGTCAGCCAACTGTTAATTTCTTCAATGACTGACCTGACCTGAGTTAACATCTTTTATATTTAACTATAGGACAGTAATCTAGATGTTCAAAATTCATATCTGCAGATATTAAAAAGTGAGATCTTACTCTATACATCAAAAATCTTCAACTGAAATATCCAAAATATTAAACGGAAATTTGTGATTGTATCAAATAACGGCTGTGAATATTTGAGAAGTTCGCCTATTCCTCGTCAATTAAGGACTTAATTGATAGATAGTTTGCAAATTTAAAATTAAACTTGAATATATGTACATAAACGATAAATAATAAAGGGTACGAAATATTGATCAGATGATACATTCAGTCAAGTTGAGGTTATGATTAATATTTGTAAGAATTAAAAATTCTACCTATTTTCGGTTACTTCAACTCAAATTTTATTTTAAATTTACAACTATATTCTCAGATGTATTCGTGTCAATATAATCTCAAACTTAACAATCTTGTTCCATCAAGTAGATGGACGAATGTCGTTATCCGATTGTTCCATTAAGTAGATGGACGAATGTACACGAAACTTTTTAATTTTACCATTAAAAATTAATTGTGATAAAAAAAAGTATGCTGGATGTGTCAGGGGGGAATAAAAATCATTGCATTCATTACATTTGTAGAAGTGATTTTAAGAAGTTTGTGTAATTTGCACCTTTTTTATTGAAATTTTACGCCTTCCAATTTCATATTCGTGAAAATGGGGGGTTTCCCTCTCATTTGAACGGGAACCTTACAAAATTGAACTGAATATGAGACTCGAAAATGCGCTCCCGTTTACTAAAACCGATTTGACCGAAGCGATTCACGTTAATGTAATTAGAAAAATATTAGTGTGAACCAAAAAAGGGGTTTTCATTTCTTAAAAGGCACTGACGATGTTAATGGTTCTCATGATGGTAATGCGGACAGAAACCAAACCAGTTTTTCTAAAATGGAAGTACGGGTCTAAAATGGTACCGGGTGCCTTGTCGTCCATTTGTTTTGGTTATTAACTTTTTTGCTGCATTGTAAATTATGAGTGTACCGAAACGTCCAAAACGTTAAATGTTCGAGTTCGAAGAGATACCTTATATGAGATAAATTGACTTCTATAGTACAAGTTTTAGAAATCCTTCAACATTATAATAAAATTCCCAAGTATGCATAAATTAGATAGTGCTTTTGTGTTTTTTTTTCAAAGTTAATATTCAATCTCCAGAGCACGAAATGATCTAATTTTCAAATAATTGAATTCATGATATTTGAATATATTTATTCGATAAAATGAACAGAGTCCAAAGATACTGTTTAATAATAATAAAATAATTCGAAATTATGAAATAACTGAGATGATGAGGAAGTAGACACGCAGTGATGTTTATTCAAGATATGCTTCTTAACGTCAAATATGTCACCTTGTATGGGAGAAAATACATTACTAATATTTGCGATTCTCATAGCTATGAGCGTTTTATGTACTTCTCTATGACAAAAGGTTGCCTTAAAATCAATAATTTTCAAATATAACTAACTAACACTTCTCTGTCAAATTTAAAATTAAACATTGAATGAGGACAATTAAACACTTTTAACTTCGAATGATCTCTGGAGGTCAGAAGGAGTACATCTTGTCCTGCAAGAAAACCCACCCTATAAACTTTACAGTATTTATTATTCCAGAATGTTTCAATTTTTTGTATGCTCAGACTGGCGATAAGAACATTCAAAATCAGCAGTAAGAAATAATCAAACACAATTGCGTTGAAATAATTTCATATACGCTATGTAAATGCTGGAGAAATTAATCAGACTTACACTGATAAAAGGATCACTTGTACCAAATGAATTTTACTTGGCTGAAGTAAGTGAAAGTCCTGATTATTTTCGAAGAAATATTTTCTTTTGGCAAAAAATACATGCACTTTGAATGAAAGAAAGAATTTCTTTTAGCCAGACGAATGTTAATAGGATTAAGTTAACATTGTTTGATTAAAAAATACGACCTATTGGTCGGACGGGAAATATTCATTTGAATCAAATAAACATTAATTGGAGACAAAAATATAGATTTTGAACCAAATAAATGGCTCATTGTCCCAAATGAATGTGCCATAAATGGGAATGAATATTTCTTTGAAATGAGAATATGTGAATTGATGGAAAGAAATATATTTTAAAGTCAAGCAAATATTTTATAGGCTCAAAAATCTATTTCTTTGCATAACATTTTCGAGTATTTGGAGCAAAAAAATATCGCACTGATTAAAAAAAAACATTCCTTTGGCCTAAATCATGCGCAAGTGCAACAAAGTAGTTCGTAGTTCAACTGTCGTTCATATTTTGATAAATGAACAAATGGATTCTTTCAGGTTAAAGTATAATTAACATTTTTATTATTATACACATTCAATTTAAACAACTCACATAATTTGAAATCTTGATGAACCTGAAACAGAAAAATTCAATGAAAAATCCACCTCCAGCAGAAAATTGAACTTGGGTCCGTCGAGTGTAAAGGCCACAGCGATGATCACGACGCTGTCGCAAGCATGAAATTCTAAGGCGGAAAGCAAATGCCAGAGAAATATTTCTTCAAATCTAAAGCATTACTTCGTTGAAATAAATGTTTATTTGTTATGAATGATTCATTTCTAGTATATATTTTTAATTTGATTATTAATATTTGGAATTAAATCATTATTTATTTTATTTCAATAAACTTAAAGACTTGATTCAAGTATACACAATCAACTGATTCAAATGTGTCCGAATCAATTCAAAGAATCAAACTCATTGAATCAAATAAATATTTCTTTGAACGACTAATTAGATTTCAACGAATCTAGACCTTTTGAATCAAGGAAATGGTTTTCTTGAATGCAAGAAATATTTGTTTGAATGAAGAAAATATAGTCAAAGAATTCATTTCTTCAGATAACAAAAGATATGTGTCTGGTTAAAATAAAAATTACTATTGTTCAAGAAAATTCTCGAGAATATTTCTTTGATGGTAAGAAATAGGATTTAAGTAAATGCATTTTCTTGGTTCCAAAAATTCTTTTTTTGCAGTGTAAGCTTCAAATTAACTAAATCCTCCATAAAATTTTTCTAAACTTCACCCTCACCATTATTCTATCCTCAAAAATTAATGATCTGGCAGACTGGCCATTTCGACATTTTTATTATGTTGTGGACTTTCCAATTTGCTTAGAGACTTATTAGTCAAAGCGGTACGGACACAACATTCTCTGAAATTGTTGAAAAAATAATGAAAACGAGCAAAAAAGATCATTTATTTTCTACGCTTTTCTTTTAATTTTGAAGAGAGATTTCCTACCCTTTCGAAATCTGTCAGAAAAGTTGAAAAAGTTTAGAATTAATAAAATTGTGATGGAAATCGAAGATTCCTTTTTTTTAAACTCACTATTTTTAATTTCTGTCTTTTTAAATACTTTTAAAATATCGTTTTTCACGATTTTTCAATGATAAGATGAATATAAATAGACACTTTTATCTTATATCTCTTTATTCACTCGGTATCACAATGAATGATGAAATTAGATCATTCTCTAAGAGCAGATCTAATTATTATTTCTACATAAAGAATGTGTTTAATGACCTCAATGAAATAGTTGTCATTATATTTCCAAAAATTAAATTTTAAATGAGGGCCGACTTTTTCATCTAGCTTATCATTATTTTTACACTGATTGTGATTAAAATGAATAGAAAAAATGTTTTATCACGAGCTAAAATACATTTGGAAACAACAGATTTCAATTGAATGATTTCAACTTTCTGATTTTCACCCATATAATGGTATATAATATAATAGTAAACTTTCAAGTTTCGACAAGATAAGAAAGTTGGTATCGTTCTTTTTCTTGTAATTATATATTTCAGCATAAAAAAGTTAAAATCAAATTTTAAAAGTTAATGAAGTTAACTTTACTCTTTAAATTACAAATTGGAATGAAGAGAACGATAGCAATGTTCTTATCTCGACAATAAATAAATCGAAGTGATAAAATATTGAAGTGCCTACGTCTGTCGATCTTATCACTGAAAAATCGTGAAAAATGATACCTCAAACGTATCTAACGTAATTGTCCCAATGATCAGGTAGAGAATGTTTTCTATGAATAAATAAGCTATCACCTATTAAAATTAAATCATTAAATTTTTTTTGAGAAGCATTCGAAAGAAATATTTATACTACAAAAAAAATTATTGAGAGAAATGTTTTTTATAATTTTCAAAAATTTTGCATTCAAATTATTGTTCTTAATTTGAAATGATACCATCAGTAATATTCTTTTTATTCATAAATCATAGAAAAATTATTTTTTTCAGAGATATGATTTTTGGCATGACAACCACCTTAAAGAGAAAGGAAGCAAAATAGTAATGTTTAGAAAAAGAACCTTATATATGCATATTTCTCAAAAAAAGTCGCCTCTGTCATTTTACTGATTTGCAACTTTCTTCAAGTATTGTTGCGAATTTCGAAAAAGTATGGAATTCCTCGCCAGAATAAAAAAAAAGAATCGTTGATTATCTTAATTAGTTGAAAAATGCAACATTAAAAAAAACCGCACCATTTCTTTTAAAAGAAAATATTGAAAAAATGTTTTGGCATCCGATCTAAAAACTTTTCTAATTGCAAGAATCCTTTACACCAATTGCATGCTTTGATAAAAATTTGATCAGAATTGAGATCGGTACGCTTTGTTTTTTTTTTGTATGTTTGAAACGACATATTGTATGATTTGACATTTTACTTTGATATAAAGTGCTTCTTGTTTACATATTTAAGTAAACAAGAGATAAAAGCGTGCCGAAAAGTATTAATGAAATTTTTCCGTAAGAAAAAATTCACAAATAATGTTTCACAAGTTATGAGATATTTAAATAAATACTTGAACCTATTTTCATGTAATTGGAATAAATTCTTTTATATTGTGGCTGGTTTGAATACAATTTTGGGAAATCAACAACGCTTCATACCATAACTAAATAAAAATTGCAAAATATCATATAAATAAAATAAAATAATGAACTGTTGCTTAAAAATAATTTGGAAACTTAAGAAAATAGTTAATTATGTTATTTATTATTAAATTCGAATTAAATAAGTCAAACGTGGAAACATAATATAAGTAGAGAATTTTGAAGTAAAAGTAGATCTTTAAGATTTCAAATAATTTAATCGCATTATCAATATTTATATTGTGGTATATACGCTAATAGAAATATGTAGATATTTGTATTGAAAATATACAATTATTATTATCAATTTTCGCCTTTGGCTTTAAAAATGTTTGATATTTCACTCGTCATTTTTGAAAGTTTAATTTTAAAGCTGCAAAAAATGTTAAATTTACTATTTATATTCACTATTCGTACAAAAAATGTCGGTGCACGTAGCCACCCTGTAATGATTATGAGCATTTTATTAAATACATACTACTAAACGGTGAAATACTTTTTTGGATCAGGATAATGATGAGGGTGAATTTAGAAAAAAATTGCTTGGGAAATTTTGTTAATTAGAAGTTTAAATTACTTTAAATAAGTATTTTACTAAATATCGTCCCATTAATTTTTTGAAGCACATATATGTGCATTTTTTCTTTTTATAAACAAATAATTCCAACGAAAATTTAGTGAGGAATCAGATGTGCTCCCTTCTGACCTTCTTTGATTATTCAAAGATAAAAAGACTACACGGAAAAAATAAGTTGTCGAAACTTCACTTGACTAGTCAACCATTCTAGGATAGGCCACTTTTTTGTTAGAATCTCGTATAATTTTGATTAAAGATGGAAGACAATCTAGAAATAGGAACATCAGTTTTCGAATTTTTATTCAGCAGATTTTGACAAAGTTCAAGGCAAACATTCAATTGTTCATAAAAAGTCCTCCAGATTCCAAACGATTTGGAAGACAATAACTCTAGCACAGAAACGAATAACTGATTTATAAGTTGTCGAAGAATTCGTTGACTGTCTTCTACATATCTATATATTCACAATGTACAGTCACATTGGATGCTCAGGTGAAGTGGTATATGTATCAGTCTGAATGGATTCGCGGTCACCGGCAACGAACAAATGAGCGCGGATTTAAATTTGACTTTTCACTGACATTTGTGCAAAATATTCAATGTGTTAAGTTAGCCGTGGGGTCTAGTGGTTAGGGATAAGTTGCGTTCGATAGGCGTTAGGTAGTTCGAATCCCGCCGCGAAATTTCTTTCGATTTTTCATAGGTTCGTGTGTATCTGTAAAAATAAATATAACTTAAGCGTGAGTCTATGTGAATAACAATATAGTAAATATAACCGCGAAATATATATTTTTTTAACTTGGCTATACTGTTTTCTAAAAACTCGTTAGGAGTCATCGAAAGTTTCATTGACTGGCTTCGAAGCATTAGTGTATCAGTGTTTCAAGAACTCTATTCCTCTGGTCTTCACATTTTCATTGAAATTATTTTGTACTTTCGACAACTCTTTCTACTTTTTAAACATTTATCAATCAAGGTTTGTAAGACGATTCTTCCAATTTATGACATACGTTTAACCCTATCCTAGAGTGGTTGACTCAGTCATTCAAAATTTCAACAACTAATTTTTTCCGTGTAAAGTGTCCATATTCAATGTTTATCTCTAATTTGGCAGAGAAGTGTTGAACTGCATTACTTCCATTTTCTCGATAAAATGTATACTTCAAAGTACAAACATATGAAAATATATCTGAAGACTATAATAATTGAAAGGAAACTTTTTGTCGTATAGCTAAAAATCTCAAACTATTCTAAATATAGTTTCTCTTATTCAAGGTGACATATTTGAAGTTAGGAAGTATGTCTTGGATAAACATTACAACGTGATTACAGGAAGATGAGAATAATATTTGTGGAAAACGGAGAAGTCATTTTTGCAACTTTTTTAACTATTCTTTTTATTAAAAACTATCCTTGAAATGGGATCATGTTCTGCTCTGCAGATTGAATATTAACTTTGACCCATCAACTAAAACCGCCAAAACAATAAAAAATTGAAAAAAACCACCCCAAATGACTTTCGAAGAATCCATTCAATAAACCTATCCCCACAGTAATATTACCCAACCCCTAGGATGTACCCATATCACATTGAATGAATCAAGTCTCAGCTGCCTTCGCTTAAAACCGCTAAAAAATTTCAAATTAAAAATATTCACCTTAGAGGACTTTTAACAACTCTAGTTAATATATCTGTTCACACTTTGAAATTACACAACCGCTAAAAACTACCCCTATCAGATTTATCAAACCAAATCTCAGCTGCCTTCAACTGAAACCGCCAAAACAATCTCAAATTAAAAATAATCACCCCAAGCAACTTGCAAAGACTCTAGTTAACATAGCTTCGTTGAATGTAATTAGGGTACTTCCTAGGGAATGTGGGAATATCACTGTGGAGGTAGATATATCAACTGTAGCCATATGGAAAGTTGTCTGAGGTGATTATTTTTAATTTGATATTTTTCGGGCGGTTTTAGTTGGAGACAGTTGAGACTTGATTCGTTAAATGTGATAGGGGAAGTTCCTAGGTGATGTAGCATATTACTATGGAGAGTATTTTGGTTTTTTTGGGCTCTCTCAATTAGCAAAAATTAATTTCTTTTAAACAACCCTATCTCCTAAAAACTACCCTTGAAAAATGTACTCTGCGAATCAGAATTTCAGGCTTTGTTAGCCTCTTCTTGGGCACCAATACCGTTTTTTGGGCTCTTTTATTTTTCTCAACAAACAAAACGGACTTCCGGGATTGAGGTGCGGGTAGGTAGCACCTCCACTATATAAAATTTGAACAATCAAAAAAGTCCACAGCGCTAGAACTTGGGCTTCCTTGGGCTCTTCAAACCTGCGAAAATTAATTTTCAAAAAACAAACCCTGTTTCCCAAAAATTACCCTTAAAATAACCTACGCAACCAGCTTAAATGTAAGCATATCCGAATTTCGGGCTATTTTTGGACTCCCGAAATAATAAATAAATAATAAATAAATCAAAGTCAATGATTTTTCGGGGTTCACAAAACACTGCTGAAAAATTTCAAAATGAAAAAAATATCATAACAGTTATCTTCGCTAAACTCTAAACTATACCCACAACCCTACAGTAATAATAAAAAAATCTTTTCCATATCCTCATCTCCACAATAACATTCAACAATCAATGAGAACTACCCCTATCACATTTAATGAACCACGTGTCAGCTGCTTTCAACTAAAACCGCCAAAATATTTTTAATAAAAAATTATCACCCCAGACAATTTTCCGAAAATCTAGTTATTATATTCACCACCACAGTAAGATTTCACAAACCCTAGAAACTACCCCTATCACATTTGACGAAACAAGTCTCAGCTGCCTTCAACTAAAACTGCAAAAACAATCTCAAATTAAAAATAATCACCCCGAACAACTTTCAAAGACTCTAGTTAATAAACCAACCTCCAAAGTGATATTCCACATCCCCTAGGAAGTACCCAAATTATATTGAACGAAGCTATATTAACTAGATTCTTTGCAAGTTGCTTGGGATGATTACTTTTGATTTTAGATTGTTTTGTCGGGTTTAGATGAAGGCAGCTAACGCGTGGTTCGTTAAATATGATAGGGGTGGTTCTCATTGGTTGTTGAATGTTATTGTGTGGATGAGGATATGAAAGAGTTTTTTATCATTACTGTAGGGTTGTGGGTATATTTTAGAGTTTTGCGAAGTTTTGGGTAGGTGTTTTTTATAATAATTTTCGAGTGTTTTAGGGAGCTCAAAAAAAGCCCGAAATTCGGACATGCTTCCATTTAGGTTGGTTGCGTAAGTTATTTTATGGGTAATTTGGAACACAGGGCTTGTTTTTTGACAATTAATTTTTGCAGTTTTGAAGAATGATGCATTTATTTTTCATGAACTAAATAAACGTTTCTTCTAACGGATTTCATTAATATTTTGTTCAAGCAGATGTTGATTGCACTGGAATAAATATACAATTAAAACAAATATGCGGCAATATGATAATAAAAGAATACTTATTTCAACGAAATGCAAATGAATTTATTTCAAAGAAGTATTCACTTTGTCCGAACAACAATTTGTTTGAGTTCTATAATTCCAGATTGCACATCCGAACAACAATTTTTCACAATGAAATAGATCAATATTTAATTCAAAGCAACATTTTTTAAATGTATATAATTATTTACTAGCTTCTCTCACTCAAAGAAACCTGAATTACTTTATCCACACATAGATAAATTACCTAATTTAAATACTTATTTATAAATTCAAAGAATCGATTTCATTGAATTGAGGAAATATGTGTTACGGTGTGAAACACAGATTCGAAGAAACTAAGTTCTCAGCTCCCATGAAATCATTTCATTCACTTGATAATTTTCTTATTTATTGCAATGAAATATTTCTTGTGTTAAAGCAATATCACACCGAAGATCAAAATTATTTCTTAGAACCGAGGCTTGACCTTTTTGCTTATATTTATTTGATAGTTAGTTATAGTTTGAAGAATTAGTTTTTTGTACAAAAAAAAATTTTTCTCTAATTTAAGATGATTTTTTCATTTTGAAGTTATTTTAGTTAAATTAAAAGAAATATGTTAAAGAAACGGTTTCTATAATTCAAAAAAAAAAATTTTCTTGAGTAAAATTACGATTGAATTAAGTATAAAAAGCTTTTATTTGTTCTAACTTAGTCATTCATCATAATCAAACTACAATGTTATTATTAGATATTAAGATGAGATCTACATTATATGTAAGAATGATCCCAATCAGTTTTTAGCAGGGAATCTATATCTTTATAAGAACAACACTTACAACTGCTCTAATTGTAAGAAGTTTAATTTTAATTTTAATTTTTTGTCAGTAACTAGAAAGTTTACTTCAATTTATGATTAATTATATTTGAATATAGTTGTGATTTAAATTTCACGTTAACAGACGGTAGAATTAAAAGTTACTGCTTGATTAATATTGAAAAATTTAAACAGTTATTTTTATAAAATTAACATATTCCAAACGTTTCTAAGGTGCAAGTTGCTGTGTTTCATCGAATTTCTTGATATTTTTGTGAGTGCACATACATAATAAAGTAAAGTCCTTCTAGTACAGTATAGTCTGGTAGAGCCTCCCCATCGCTTTTCCTTGTCTGACATTTTTATCACAACCCGAGAGTGACAGTTCCCAACCAACCAAACAATTCGTATTCTTTTCGGGCCATAGACAAAAATGCGGCAAAAACAAAACAAACGATGCATCAACATTAAAAAAAGGATTCACTTCTTTCATTATAAAATATGATAGTTTATTTTATATTAAAATTTTAGTAAAAAATGCCAAAGTATATTATACCAGAATGCTTTAATAATTCTAGGAACACAATTTTAAAAATGGTTCCAAGTGATCCCTGAAGAAGAATGATATGGCTTTGCAATATTGATCTATTATAATCCCGAATTGTCAGAAAAAATTGGCATGTGCGTGCGAGGTACTAGTTTCTTTCTGTTCTTGTGGGGAGAATGAAAACAAAATTCTTTATATGTATCAAATATCAACTTTTTATGTACACGGACAAAAAGGCTTTGTCATTTTAACAATCTAATAATTTGTTACTGAAAATAATGTTGTTTTATCAAATGACGTGATTATATTGACAAATAAAACATAGTTAAAATAACAATGCCAACTTTCTTAATTCCATAACAAAACCTGTTTACTGAAATAACAAACTCACATTGTTACCATGAAACCAATTCATAACTAACAAAGTTATTTGTTACTCTGACAAACAGGATTATTTGTTACATTAAACATTATTTATTAAAATTAAAAATATTTCTTAATAATTATATATTATATTATATAAACAAATAACTTTGTCACTGTTACAAAGATTTTCCTAACAATGCCAACTTTGTTAATTTAACTCATTTTTTTTAATAGTCCAATCTTTACAAATTTATTTTGTTGAAGTATCAATTTTTTTTTTTACATTGACAAAGTATTTTTTTCCGTGTAGGTACATTTTGCCAAAGAGATGTTCGAACAGAATTAAGTTTATGGTAAATAAATAAAGGTTGAAGGTTTTTACGTAGTAAAAAAAAGTTACTGCGTTCTTACGCAGTTCCAATTCTTTTAAAACTTTCTTCTTTAAATAGGGATCTTGGAAGTATTCCTAAATTTGATTATTTGGAAATAGTCACTTCAAGTTTGTTATAAAAATGTCGGGTGGGGAAAACTGGCGAGGTGGCTCTGCCAGACTTTACTTAGAATTTAGATGAGGAAGTCTTTTTGATGGAAATAAAGTAAGGTGAAATAGATAATGTGTGTATGAATAGTTTTTGTTTTTTCCGTTTTGAAGCAGTAGCTTGTGAATACATTATGTTAGTCGAGATGACGTAGCGTATTTACAATATTTAAAATTGAAAATATTGCTTAACTGGGTCCTTTTAGTAAACTTTTCTATTTGTCATGTTCCCCATTTGTATATCCTTCTCTTAATTTATGATAATAATACAGCCCTGAAACAATTAATATAACAATCAATATGTTTTCACAGTCCTTTTCCACTATCAAGAAATTAAATATTTCGACTAATCGGATTAGCAGCCTTTCACTAACTCAGATTTAGAGAGTACATTAGAACAAACTTTCATTTGAATTTAAGAAATAATTTTCTTGCTTTGAGAAAATGAATTTGAAAAAATTATTTTTGGTAATTTAACCAGTACTTTATGTGAATCAATTGAATATATTAAAGTTTAACCAACATTATCAAACAAATCATTTCTTTCATTCAAAGAAAGGAGAAACTTCATTATTCAAAATATTACTAGTTTTTTCTTCATTTAAACGAAGTCGAAGAAACAATTTCTCAAATATAAATATAAATTTTCTCTGGATGAGGATCAAAAAATTATTCAGTTTAAAAAAATTCAACTTAAGAATTCCTGGAGTTTTAAATTCTAGTGTTGAAAGTTCTGTTATTCGAACCGAGTTGTAAGCCCGGAAATAAAAGTTTGATAAGAACAAATATTTTTCATGCACGTTTTTTCTACTAAAGATAAATGCGCATCAAATGCAGATGACAGGCTTAAAAATCAAACTCCTCAGTATATAAATGGCCCGACCTCAGCACCCAGCCATCAGTACAAGAAGAAGTAGACACATTGTTTTTTCTGCTAAAAGTATTACTTCCTGATATTTTTGGTATATGTGTGTAACTATATGTGCATCATGAAATTTGTAATCCTTGCTTTGGTGGCAGTTTCTGTCGGTGAGTATATGCGAAGAAATTAAATTAATTAAATTAAATTTAGAAAACACGTCTCAAAAATGTGAAATTTTTCTATCCTTCTCGCATTGCAAGTTGCAGAGTTTTCTTAAATTTCACAAGCCTTCAGAAATTAAAAAGTAGCCAGAATTGAAGGGCTGCAGTACAGAACTAGATAACCAACATTTTTGCCGAAAATGGGCTTTTTGCATGAAAATTATTAAAAAATCAAATACATGTTGCGTTAAAAGGATTTTTTTCAATTTTCATTTTTAATATAGTAATAAAAAGATTGGTAATACAAAACCAGATAACTATCTGTACTGGTCTCCCATTGTCTTCTTCTTTTTAGGGGTTCGTAGCAACAAAACGTCGTACAAAAGGGCATGAGCACCAACATTTGTTTTACATGATTTTTTTTTATTAGAACAAAAATTTTGTTTCAAAATTTTTCTTAAACAGATTTTTGTTTACAATTTTTTTTCAAAATTTCATTTCGTTGTTTATCTAGTTCTGTACTGCAACCCTTCAACTCATGTAATAACAAATTTCACAAAAAAAAAGTTAAGGCAAAAACTTATTTTACAAACTCTGAAAACAGTTTCTATTATGCGAATGTATTATTCTCTTCCCAATCTTCTAGCGATATTTTTATGTGAGATGTGAAAAGCGATATTACAAGAGAATATTGCAATAAACCTCTTATTAAGAATAGTAGTCAATATTTACGATATCTCATCAAAATTGTCAATCAAAGCCATTTCATTTAGATGCTTTATAGATCCTAGAGCATAAAACGTTTCTATCATTATCATAATATTTATTTTTGAAATTTGCAGGTTTCTCAGATTCTAAAAATGTTTCGCAAGAACCGTATACCGCAAAAGATGTACTACATGATTTTTTTAATATAAAGGAAAAGGATTTGAACGAAAAATGTGATAAAGTCGAAAAAACCGAAAAAGCTAGGTGGGGCAATATAGAACAAGCTGTTTCAGAGTTTCAAGATTCGGTGGTAGCTACGGTAGTTACACCAAAAGAAGACGCAAACAAACAGGACTTGGCAGATGCCGATAAATACAAGGCGCAAATAAAGGTCATCAAAACAGCGCTACCGTGCGCGACGGATGAGAAAGTGACCGAATATCTTGCATTCTATAAACGAGAGTAAGTTCGTTCAATGTTTTACACACGGATTTAATGCTATATTTTTAGTTATAGCTTTTTATTTGTATTTGATATGAGTTTTCAATATTTTTTTAATCGATCATTGCTTTATTTTCAGACCAAAAAAAAATTGAAGCAAGTAAAAAGAGTGAAAAGAGAACCAAAGGATAATATATATGACGACTTCTGATGTTTGCAAAATTTCATTATAACATATTTTTAATATAAACCAGCACTATGGTCTAGTGGCAAGCACGCTCGCCTCTAAACTTCAGCACTGATAGGACGAGATTTCGAGTCTCGGTGGATCCGTGGGCTGAATTCGCAAAAAGTAGGATTAGGACTGTCTGCGAATTGCAAAGTCAAGTATGATTTGCTCCGGCGTCAGGTTGAACTTTAAGTCTGTTGTACTATAGACGGGTTTTACTGCGATTTTCCTTGTTTATTACAAATAGCAAATATAGTAGGTGAATACTAATACAGATATTTGGAAGACGGGCGCAGCTGCTGGCGGGGTGTATAATTAGTAGAGTCCTTTCTGGAGGTGAATGTGTGAATGTACTGTAATGTAATTTAATAAACAAACTATGTAGCATTGAATAAAAAGTTATCACTCTTAGCAGACCATTCTCCTATAATTTCATATTTAGGAGTTAATCCTAATATTGAGTCTAAAGAACGCAAACCTACCTGCAATTATATCAGGATGTGTCAGGAAAATTGACTATCGCGGATTCCACTAAATCTCCACGTTTCGAGACCCCCTCTGAATCCAAAAAAACAAGGTTGACGGTGGTGTTCTGAATTTATCCATCGAGAAAACTACAAGAAGAATTTAAAAAAAAGACACTTCGTAAACAAACTATGCAAAATTCAAAAGCAGTGAGCTTAAAAAAACTGTTCAGCCAAAAGAGGTCCACAAATTTGTTATTCACAATAAGACGCGTAGTTTTCTTTTTAATCGTGAAAATTATATAAATTATAAATTACGTACTTAATCCTTAATTAAATGATTGTCCTAGAATGATGAAAAGCGTTGCTTTAATTCGATCAGGCCACAGATTGTATTATGCATATAAATTTAAAAAAATTGATGCTTAAATGAAACTATTGAAAATAAAAAATTTCCTATTTAATTTTAAAATTATTCATACTTGTAATTCAACTTAACGCAGTACTCTCTTTAAACTCTATATATTATGATTATTTATAAAACGTGATTTATTTAAAGACGAGTTAAATAACCCTCGAAGGAACAAAAAAAATGAAACCTTTTGATATGGTAGATATAAATAAGCTTGAACAAATATCTTCTTGGGACTGATTATAATGTTATCTAATATTTAAAACCGATATTAATTTTCAATCGTGTTTCGTTTTATTTCAAGTTTTTGAGACGTTTGCTTGTCGTTGTTTTGATCGAAACAATAATTCAAATGTTAAAAGCCAAAATTGAATTTTATCGGATTATTTGTTGGAACGAGCTCAACCTTGTTGTGTCGTCACATGGACTTGTCTATGAACATCCAGATCGTTTTCGAATAGATTTCCAAAAAGGTCAACAAAAAGAATTCCTCTACGTATAGACATTACCAATAATACAATAAATAAAAGTGTGAGAAGAATAACTCAATCAGAATTTCAATAGAAATTAAATTAGTCAATAATCTTCTTAGCACGTCGCCACGTGTCCACAGATCGCCAAAACTTGTCAGGATTTTGCACCAGAGATTGAAATAAAATTAACACCAGATAATTATGTAGTAACAATGCGAACATATATTTTAAAACTAACGATAAATCGAACAAGTCGTCGTACACCAAATTTCTCGTCACGCCACACCTTCTCCGTGAACGCCCGCGAGCGATCCTCTCCATTTTTTTCCCTTACCCACCTCACTCATTTCCTGTACAGTTGACTCACCATTTTAAAAAATTTTTTAAATAAAAGCTAACAGATCCGGCAATCCGACCTTTGATTGTCCTCAATCTAATCTAATGTAAGTAAGCAATCTCATGTAAACTTTTTATTACAAACTGTTTCATTCACCTTGAACCTAACGCTGGCGTTTGTCCTTTTATTTAATACTATGGTTCATAATCTTTCAAATATCTTGGTGGTCGTCTAATCCGTTTTATGGGCTCTCGTTGATTTTCTTGCGGCCCCGCTACCACTCTCTTCACTCTCATCTTCGTCGTCAGAGTCTCCTTTCCCAGGTCGCCAAGGTTTCATTTGAGATGCATGAGCCGTAGCTGCACAGGTTCTTCCACCTTGAGTATGCTTGAGTTGCACGATTTTATACGTATCGTGTCCCAATGACTCCATCACCATCATTGGGCCTCTAAATCTGTGTTGAAGCTTCGTTGTGTCTCCGGTACTTTCGACTGCTCGTTTCACCACCACAACTTCTCCAAGCTGGTATTCTTCATAATCGCAACGCTTTTTATCCTCACGTTCTTTCATCTTCAGCTGCTCGGCTTCAATTTTGGATCGAACTTGATTCTGAATCTGCTCCACTGTCTCAAATTCATCCGTCACGATCTCCGCCCCAAGATTACTGAGTCGTCCTTCATCGTATCGCAGTGGATACCCATGTAACGCTTCAAATGGGCTGCGCCTAGTGGTCTTTGATCGGGCTAGATTGAGATGACGTTCAACATCAGACATTCGTTCATTCCAACGATCTTCTTGTTCTTAGGCAAATGTTTGACACGTTCGACCATCCCGTTCGCCTGAGGATGTCTAGGTGAATTTAAAGTGTGTCTCACACCGTACTTGCTGCAGAAGTCCTCGAAAACCTTAGCCGTGAAGGCAGTTCCACGATCTGATATTAGCCATTTCGGAACACCCCATTGCCGGAATATTTGTTCCATAGCCCTTGCTGCTCCTTGCGCCGTCGTATCCTTTGCAGGCTTCAAGATGGTACACCGCGTGAAATTGTCGATAACTACTAATAAATGCGATCTGCCTCGTCGACTCTTAACGAAGGGCCCAAATGATCCACATGGATTACATCAAAGGGCCTTTTACCGGGTGGAATTGGGTGCAACTTACCAGGTTTCTTCCCTGCTAGACATTTAGTTAAAACACAATCAGGGGACGTGGAAATATGTCTACGTACATACCTCTTCATCCTAGGAAACCAGTAATACCTCTTGATCTCGGCCACTGTTTTGTCTACGGCGAAATGTCCTTGGAGATCATGGTATCTGACTACACTCGATTTGCGCGTCAATGGTGCGCTCTTTACCGCAAAGCCAGGAACAAACCGTCGAAAGAATCCGGTGAGTCCAACGAATATTCGCACATCATGAACACTTCGTGGTTCTGGAAAATCGCGTATTGCGTCCAGCTTTTGCAGACCAGGTCGTATTCCAGCTGTAGAAATTCGATAACCGAGATAAAATACCTCCAGTGCGCCGAATAAGCATTTCGCAGTAATCAACGTGAGTCCCGCCACCTCCAATGCCTCAAGAACTTTGTGTAGTCGCTCCATCAAGTCTTCGAAATTCCTTGCAGGGATGATAATATCATCTACATACGCCAAGGCCACCTTATTTTTCAGCCCTCCCAAGGCCTTGTTCATTAATCGACCAAATTCGTCTGGTGAGTTCATCAGGCCAAACATCATTCTATTTAGCTCGCCAGTGTCATCCGGTGTGACGAACGCTGTTTTCTCCCGATCTTCTGGTGCTAGAGGGACTTGTAGATATCCACATGCAAGATCCAAGGTCGCGTATATCTTGTTCCCAGCTAGGTATCCTAATTGTTCCTCCACGTCAGGTAAAGGAAAACTTTGCTTAATGGTTTGAGCATTCAATGCTCGAAAATCGATCACCATCCGCATGTCTCCATTCTTTTTCTTTACCAGCATGGCTGGACTAGCATAGGGTGACTTCGTGTCTGACGCGATCCTTGCGCTCTTCCACTTTTTGGCGATTCTTTGCATCTCCAACCTTTCAGCACCCGAAGCTCGTATCGGCGGGCGTCGGACAGGTGTGACCCCTTTCTTTTCCCGTATCTCCATTTGAGTGAGAGTCGTACAGCCAAGTTCCTCCAGATTAATTGAGAATGCTCTCCTGTGCTTGTTTGCCAGTTCCACTGCTCGCTGACGCTCAGTTTTCGACAGCTGCGTTCCAAATTTTAGGTGTTCCTCTTTAAGAGGTTCACGTTGAGGTGCCAGAAGTCGAGGTTGTTCAATGCTCTCGATGTCTTTGAGCAACCAATATCCAGCCTTTACAATTTCCACTTTCTCTCCATAATTGATGACCAATATCTCCATTGGTCCTGAAGATGATCTGACATCAACAAAATGAGCTGTGTTTGGAGCTGTGCTCTGAGTCACCACGACCATAGCTCCATTTTTCGGCGAATCATTGACTGCTTCAATTGGTAATTCCTTTACCAGACATGGGACCCTCCAGAACCATATCTGTCCCTCCTCCGAGGTACTCCTTATCCCTGGTTGGTTCAACCACCTTCAACCCACCATGAGAGGCATAGGAACCACTCCATCCGGAACCACCAAGGTTGGATTCATATCCCCCACCACTCCGTCGATTTGCAGGGTAAGATTGACTATCCCAATGATTTTCGGAATCTTCTTTTGAAATCGTCCCACGACTTAATTAGGTGATGTTCGGCCGACCACCACTCGTGAGCCGTGTCCGACAGACCTGTGATTGCTGCCTTTAGGATTGTCGGTGATTCCCATTTAAATAATTTGGCCATATCCTCGATGTCCTCAAGCCAAATCTCTGCCACTCGTGGTTTTCCCTTTCCATTAAATTCCTTAACCTTGGCAACGGTCGGTTGTATAAAACGATGTCCACCCTCCGACTCCGATTTCGGTGACTCCGCAGTAGCACCCACTAAAGCCCTTAGTAGTGCAGGATTCTCCAACAGTAATTTCGGACTGTCAGTCATTAGTTCAGCCAGAAGGTCATTGACCGTTTTCCTCGAACCACCGCATCCGTCAGCCCTGGCTCGGTCGTCCTGACGGAATCCATTCGCGTGAAATTGACGATATCCTCTGTCTCCGTTCTCCGAAAAATTGTCATATACGCCGCGTCGATCGCTAGGATCACTTTGATTTTCATTGAACGTTGGATATTCACGACTTTGAAATTCGGAATAATCGCGTGTGTTTGCATTCGGATCCGTATCGTCATAGTAATACATTTTTTTGCGTACCGCCTCCATTTCCGCATACACGATACGAATTTCCCGATTTTCGTTCGACATCACACCGCCTGTCATTCGGTAATCCTCATGATGCATGTGCGGATACGGCGTCGATTGGTCGCGAAACCTGTTCGGAAAGTGATATTGATTATGATTTACACGCCCCTCCACCGCCACATTTTGTTCCGACTCGCGATTAGTTGGATATCGTAGTAGTTTGTACGATCCTGGTTCGCTAGCCTCTCCGGTTCTTGAACGTGTTTCAAAGTATAAATGATTCGCAGTCTGATATTGGCTTCGATCAGCTGGCGATCCACGTTCCACATTATCAAAACCTGCCAGCCAATTACTACGTTCGCGCTCAAATTGTTCCCAATCACTCGCAGGCACCGACATATATTGCGTTCTGTACCTATTGTCGTTCAATGAAAAGTTATGATCGCGTGGTTGACGACCTTGATTTGGATAAAAAATATTTGCGCCGTGTTGTGACCTGAGTCCTTGACTTCGTGGCGCATTTTTGAATCGATCACTGTTTCGAGCGCCCCCTCCCCCGTCACATCCATTGCCAAAATCACCGTCGTCATATTTTCTATCCCTCGAATTTACGACGATATTCACCGAATTTGACGAGACACTCATATTTACACCTTACGTACCTTGAAATGTCCTGGAATGCATTATTCCTTTTTAGGTTATTCTCACCGTCATAAAGAATCAAAGCCGAAGCCACCGACGCCACACCTGAACTCTTCCTGGGCCTCCAAATCACCTGAATCTCCAGATCACCATACACCGTTCACTCTTTTAACAGTTTACACCACAAGTAACGCCCTACTGTAAGTTGGGAAAACATCCCACTTCTGATTGGAAGAAGAAAAACTCAATCAGAATTTCAAAAGAAATTAAATTAGTCAATAATCTTCTTAGCACGTCGCCACGTGTCCACAGATCGCCAAAACTTGTCAGGATTTTGCACCAGAGATTTAAATAAAATTATCAACAGATTATTATGTAGTAACAATGCGAACATATATTTTAAAACTGACGATAAATCGAATAAGTCGTCGTACACCAAATTTCTCGTCACGCCACACCTTCTCCGTGAACGCCCGCCAGCGATCCTTTCCATTTTTTCCCTTACCCACCTCACTCATTTCCTTTACAGTCACTACTTAAGTCATTGACTCACTACATTAAAAAATCGTAAAATAAAAGCCAACAAAAGCATTTATAATCAAGAATTCGTAGAAGAAAAAGTTGGATTGTGCACATCGTACGACGATCTAACAATAGATTATCTGAAATGGCTCTTAAACATTTTTATCCCAGAAATAATATGCACAGGATTTATACTACAATATCAGGAGAATATCCTCCAAGACGGATAAATCAAAGGCCGTTTATACAGGGGGCATGCCTTTTCACCCCCCGGAAACATTGGAAATGGGTAGGGGTATGACTGAAAGTATATATGTCACCAGTCACAGGCGTGCTTTCCCGCCCCAAGGAAACATTAGAAAAGGGTAAGCGTTTAACTAAATGTATTTCTATGACCAGTCACACGAGTGCCTTCCCGCCCCCGCAAAAATTTGGAAAGGGGTAGGGGTGCAACTGAAAGTGCGAGTAGCCCGGCTAGGATCCCGCAGCTATATATCCCGAAATTTCAGTATGAATAGCTGATTCAACGATCTGAATTATTCATCACGAAATTTCGTGATTAAAAGCCGATTCAACGATCTGGGCTATTCGTCACGGAATTACGTAATTAATGTACACTGCCTTTAAAATAATATGCTTTCAATATACTAATTTATCCGAATTTTAATATAAATTGTAAATTAATTTGAAATAATCACCAAAGCATCGTAAATGCAGTATTCATGTACTGAAAAAAGGTTGCTTGTACCAAAGAAATTCTAATCGGATTAAGTTAACATTATGGTTTGATTCATAAGTACAACCAATTGGACGCAGCGCAATATTTCTTTGAAGCAAAGAAATATTACTGAAGCTAAAAATCTACATTTTATTACGAATAAATGACTCATTGTTCTAAATAAATCTGCTATGAATGAGAATGAATATTTGTTTGAACTGTGGACATGCGAGTTGTTGGAAAGATTAGAAGCCGTAAAAACGCAGAACGAACGCAGAACGAACGTATTATTCAAATAAACAGTGCTTCAAAAACTATTTCTCCACTTTAAATTATTGAATATTTGAAGCAAAAAGATAATCCAAGGATTCTAATGAATATTTATTTAGCCTCATCCATGCACGAGTGCAATAAAGTAGTTCGTGCTTCAATTATAGTACATATTTTTCCTGCTCGAACAACAGGATTATTTCAGATTAAATTATAATTAACACTGTTATTATTATACATATATATTCACAAAATTCACATAATTAAAAATTTGATAAAACTGAAACAGAAAAATTCGTTAAAAAATCTATCTCCGGCAAGCTGTATTTAACCCTGGACCTAGCCCTGGATCTGGACGTCCTAGTCTATAAATGCGAAAGAAATATCTATTTAAATAATCGAGTCGCCATTAAGACTTTTATCATTTTTTGACAATGAAAATGTGTAAAATCATTCTTAGCACCTCTGAACAAAAATAAAAATTTGTTGCCTCTTGCATTTTTTCCTAGAATAAACTTTTTGCTATTTAAAGCGTTACAAACAAATGGTTTTTAAAAAATTACATATTTGCACAGTTGTACCACAGAATCTGTTGCTCAGAAAAATATAAAATATTTACATTATCTATATCGAGGTTAGATCTTTCAAAAGAAAAAGAAATCTTCTGACCGAATGAAAACTTCTCTCCGGGGATTGTTGTTAAAATATTGCGATTTTTGAGTATACTAGACTTTTCATTAGTTGATAAAAATCATCCAGGTCAAACAATCGGTTATGAATTGCCATTTTATTACATGTTTGAAAATAAAAGTCAAATTAAAGAAAATCAAATAAAAGAAAATTAAATTCGAAAAAAATTGCCAGTTGAATTTTTGAAAAATATATTGTTCATAAGACTGTGAATAAATAATGGCTCGTCGTACAAGAAAATGTCACGAAAGTGAAAATTCATTTCATGCCAGAGATCATTAACAAATTTCCGAAAAATCTATTTTCTCAATCAGGCACGAGGGGAGTAAGTATTGATTTGAATACTTACAGAAGTAAATTTTACTTTTTAAGCTTTTTTCACTCTGCGTAATAATTGGTAATATTTAACTAATCACTAGTAAAATTTTTCAGATTAAATTAGAGAAAAGTGAGCCACTAAATAGTAGTAGAGAATTACTAACTCGAGTAGTCGAGATATTTCCCAATGCAATAGTGGAAAACTAAGTAAATGGTTCGGACGAAATTATTTAGAACTGTATATATAATGATTTCAAAGCCTTTATGAAATTGGAAAACGTGAAAAATATTAAAATATAATGAAACAACGAGATAGTGTAACATTTGTAACTCTATTGGAACAACAAAAAGGCCATATTGAGAAATTGTTAACGTGACCCAGGCTGTTTCCATTTTTAAAATATTGCCTTGTGACTGCTTGAACAAAGTTAGGAAAAATAATAATTTTTCACAATCTTAAAACCATAATGAATCAACATGGGATCAATATGGATCAATATATCAATTAATCATGTATGTGCAGGATCCTCATGCGCTATTTTTCAAGAGAGTTCTGTTTTCAGATTTCAATTTTTTTTTGGTTGTACATTTTCCTTCTTTTCCATTTTTCCTTTGTAAAAATGGTTTGCCTTGAATAAGCATCAACTTGAATAAGTATTCAATAGAGTACCTAAAGAAGGTTATTTTAATTGTATAGCTTTTTTCCTCATGCAAAAGATACTTCAAGGTCTCTCTGAATCAAAAATGCTAGAATTTAAATCATTACTAGTGAAATTTTACAGATTCAATTAGCGAAAAGCGTGAAAAGTGAGCCACCAAAAGTTAGTAGAAAATTAATAATTCCATTATTTAAGGTATTCGCCAATTCAGTGATGGAAAGAAACTAATTGTCTGATGCAAATAAATACATTTATTGAAGACTGTATATAATGATTAAAATATGTTATAATAGTGGAAAACGTGAAAAATAGAAAAGTTGAAGAAAATAACGCGATGGTGTTACATTCTTATCTCTATTGAAATAGTAAGAAGGTCATGATGGGAAATTCTAAACTTGACATAGCCTGCCTTACTTTATAAACATTGGCTTCTAGTTGTTTGAACAAAGTTAAGAAAAATTTGAATTTTTTAGAATCTTTTAATCACTGTGGATCAATGGACTCCAAATTAATTATACATATTCAGGGCCGGCATGTGTTACTTTTCCACAGACTTCCGTTTTTCATTTTCAGAATTTTTTTCGGTTTTATATTTTTCTTATTTTCCACAGAAGATTGCAATTATTTAGGAAACTTTATAAAAATTATTTGCTTTGAATAAACATCAGTTTGGATGCGTATGAAATCGAGAGTCTGAAGAAGGCTATTTTCATTGGATAGCTTTTTTCCTCTTGCAAATGATACTTTGAGCTCTCTCTAGATCGAAATTGGTGAAATTCAACAAATCACGAGCGAAATTTTACAGTTTCGATCAGCGAAGAGTGAGCCATCAAAGATTAGTAGAAAATTAGTAATTCAATTAATCGAGATATTTCCCAATACAAAGATGGAAAGCAAATAATTTGTTGCTACAAATGAATAAAATTGATGATTCTAAATAGTAATTCAAAAGAAAGGTTATAAAAATGGAAATCGTGAAGAATAGAAAAGTGTAAAGTGAATCAGGGCCGTCTTCTAAAAAAAAAAATGTTGAAGTAGGAGCCGATGCAGAAGTTTGTGCATTTTTTAGTGTTTTGTGGGGGCCCCGGGCCGCAGACCCGACCGCCCTATTGTAAAGACGGCCCTGAACGTGATGTAGCTTGCCCCAATTTGAAAACATTGGCTTCTGATTGTTTGAAGAAATTTAAAAAAAAAGAAGAATTTTTAACAATCTTGAAATGACAATGGATCAATGAACTTGAAATTAATTATATAAACTCAGGGTCTGCATACCCTACTTTTCAACAGAGTTTTGTTTTCAATTTCCAAGATTTGTTTCGGTTGTATATTTTTTTAATTTTCCATGGAAAATTGCAATTATCTGGAAAAATTTGTAAAAATTATATGCCTTGAATAAGGATGAACTTCAGCGTCTAAAGAAGTTTATTTTCATTTTATAGCATTTTTCTTACGCTAAAGATACTTTATTACCCCTCTGAATAAAAATGGTTAAAACTTTAATAATGACTAGGGAAATTTTGCAGATTTTATTAGGGCAAAGTTGACCGCTTAAGATAAGTAAAAAATTACTAATTCGATTATTTAAGATATTTCCTAATCATATAGTGAAAAACAATTGACTGCTTAGTAAATGTATAAGTTTACAAATTTGCTGAGTAATAGATTTTGAGGTCCAACTGTGCATTTTGAAAATATGTCAATTCCGTTAAAAAAACATTTACATAAAAATGTCTTTGTAGGACTAATCAGATTTCAACGAATCAAGACCTTTTGAGTCAAGGAAATCATTTCCTTGAATCTACGAAATATTGATTTTAGTCAAGAAAACACTGCCGAAGAATGAATTTCTTTAGATCAATAAAAGTTATGTTTCTGGTTCAAATAAAAATTACTGCTGTGGAAATATTTTCTCGATGCTGAGAAGTAGGATTCAAGTAAATGTATTTACTTGGTTGAAAACATTTTTTTACAGCGTGTATACTAATATTAGTACATTTATATTAGACTTAATATGCATTGTATATTGGAATGATATAATTTATATTATATTCAATATGCACATCTATATTAAATTCCATTTACGTGTGTGTTAAGTCATTTGTATGTATTGTATATGAACTCAGCGACTATTTTTTCTAAGAGTGAAGCCGAAAGGACGAACTTTTTAGGAGAAAGTTAAATTTTCAACTGAAACGTTTACTTCTTCTACTATAAAAGATGAATGTTCAATACCAAAGGAATAATTTTTATCAACGGAGTGTCTCGTCGTCCCGGAATTCGGGATGAGTAGTGAGATATTTTTCATAAGCTATTTCAAGAAATAACTTTCTTGCTTCAAGAAAATGTCTTAAAGTAAATCATTTCCGGAAATTTAACAAGTATTTCATTTGATTCAAATAGATATACATATTATTTTAGATTGAACAAATATTCAAAAACAAAAGATTTCCTTAATTCGAAGAAGGAAAAACATCATTATTTAAAATGAAGCAAATTCTTCTTTTTTTGAACAAGGTGCTATCATCGGGAATATCTTGGCTCAAAATGTGGCGACGGTATGCTAGAGTGGAAATGACACCGACTTGACATGCCAAAATGAAACCCTCCGTGCCCGACTTCAATCCGGATGATTCAAGGAAAGCATACGTTAGCTCATACGACATCGACTGATCCTCCTCATTTCTGTGGAAGATGCCGTGCATCTTCTTGTCGAGGAGCTCTTCCCGGAAGTTTTTCTCCTGTGCTTTCTTGATCCGGGCCTTCAGGAGTGAGTATTCAAGATGGATAAGATTTGATGCATTTTGCTCACCCCCGGTATTTAAATCAAGGCCGAGTGTCTCAGCAGCCTCCTCCGCTGCTTTGTACAAAAACGCCCCTTTGCCCGCTTCTTCATGTTTCCTGACCATTTTAAGAAGAGGGTCTTGTCCATTTGCAACTATATGTGCTATGCCCAGAATAATCCTGTTGTGAAGACATTCAAGATTCAATATTCCGCGACCACCCAGGCGGCGTCCTGCTGTGCCGGACCACGCGCCAAAACTGATTGAAGCCAGATATATTCAAAATTATAGTTCTTGCGTAACAATGATTTTACCATAAATTTAATTATTGCATTGCACTCGTATTACAAAACTGCACATTTGGATCCATTACACGGCTTCATATCTTCACTCGTTCTCAAGATGAAGTTTTTGTAGATAAATCAGCAGAAAAAGTAAATTATTGAATATTTGAGAATTTAAAAAAATGTGTTGCATTGAAGTATGTTGAAAGAATATCTGTGAATTTCTCTCAGATTTTCCTCGCGTCGCCGTCTCTGGGAAGAAGTAAAAGTAGACGCTTGAAAAAGGAGGCCGAAAACCACCGTTTTTGCGATGTTTTGCCCCCTAACTACATATTGACAAACATTTTTCAGGATAAAAGTGATCATATAATTAAATTCGGAAGACCTTGAGCTTTTAGATGTTTCTTATTAGACAATTCAGAAATTTTTGTTGTTCGATTTGCAATAAAAAAAGTGAGGAACCTCGACATTTGGCCCCGACTTTTGGCCTTATACTCCCACTTGGCGAAAACTCGCTTATTTGAAAACTTTCAATTTTCAAGTAGCTGAGAATTTTGTATTCACAATTAATATTCAATTTTTCTAATTATCATAAAATTGGATCTTTAATATTACTAGCAGCATCTTTCGTAATTATTCCTGTGAAACATACTTGATACTAAAGATTTTACGCCTCGGCAGAAATAACGCAAGGTGCTGCAATCACCAAACTGTAAGCAAAAATTTGAAAATTCAATTTGTAAAGAAATGGCAGAATGGTCATATTTATTTACTTTGTATTCATCCTAAATTCTAAAATTTACATTTTTAAATCTAACTTACAATTCGAACTTTTGAATCGGGGTAAAAAATGAAATTAAATTTATCAGAACGCAAGCAAAAAAGAATGAAAGTGCTACAGACAGGCTATAAGAGCTTTAGTTAATAAATATAAAACAGAAGTGCTTGTCGGAAAACATTCAGAGCCAGTAATATCAAACATTTTATTTTTAAATAGAAGGATAATAATTTTCGAAATTTGCTGAATTCATTTTTTGAATTTTTCTCGAGGTTTAAGCAAATGCAATTTTCTGTTTTTTCCCTGTTCAAAATTTTTAAAGTTAGATTTGATAAACAACACATTTCTGGCTAAACAAAATTTGGTATGGGATTGGCCTAGGGAAGTATCTGGGAGATCATCTGGGTGCGATCTCTCAGATAGCACAGTAAAAATATGGCAAATGAGACGATCTCATATTTCAGGTATATCTGAATGGAGTAAAGTGGATGTGTAGTTTAAATATAGCTGAAGTATAATAATGTATGGTTAAGGTATAAGGAAAGTATTGCTAAAGTATATCTGAGAAATATAGCTGCAGTATTACTGGAGTATAGCTGAAGTATAGCTGATGTTCAATCAAAGTATGGCTGAAGTATATCTCTTAAGTATAGCTCGAGTATTTAGATAATGTTTAAAGTGATCTAAAGTATAGAAAAAGTATGACTATAGTTGGTATAGCCGCATTATTTTTGATCAGAGATAATCAAATATCTGAATTATATGTAAAGAGAGATCCAGAATCATGATTTTCACAATGTCAAAGAATGTTCTCCGTCATTTCTAAAATAGGTAAAATAGAAATAAGGAAAACTTTGATTGCAACATAAGTTGTTCAATTTTATATTACAGCACGCATTAAACAAAATCCTCGCGCGTAAACATGATTTTTTTAATATTGACATTCAATGTAACCCACTTTAGGTTAATACTCAATCCTTCCTTCAATTTCAAGTACCTAATTCATAAATGGCTAGTATTCTAGACCCAAAAGGAAAAAACTTGAATGCCTATCCAGAGTTCTCAAACATTAAACTTTTTTTCAAAGACCACTTGTAAGAAAACACTACGTTTTTTAGGATTCGTAGGTCAAATTAGTATAATAACCTCTGAATATTCTCTTCTACTTGTATACTCAACTGTCACATTTTGATATAAACTTTTTTGAATAGATTCGATTTTCTCAACCAATCAGATATGAGGATAAAGCACAAGGGGGAAACAATTTTTGGTGTTGTGGGGAACTCACTTAACGTGAATCCCAGTCTCAGACTTTCGCGATAAGGGAGAGGGTACTGTATGCAAAATTTAACATCAAACATTTCACCCCAGTAAGAATTTTATTACAACTTTTCATGTTATTAATATTATTTTTGAGAATCGCGAAGATTCTGGATCTCTCTTTAATATATATGATATAAGAATCATATAAGTTATCCATTGAGTATCAGTTGTATATTGTATATCCTCACGAACGATATTCAGACCATTTTTGATTCACGAAACCACTTGAATAGCGAACTTTTTAAATTTTCGGGCGAGCTGTTATTTACGATACATTATATCCTACCCCGTTACTAGGATATATTTAAAAACAAATAGGTGCAATGCTATGTCCGATAATTTTACCATACTCAAGTATAAATTAAGTATACCCCATACTTCAGATATACTTCCGCTATACTTTAACTATACTTCAGCCATACTTCAGCTATACTTTAACTATTCTTTATCTATACTATTTCAATATACCCAAAGTGTGGAATTGTCTCATTTATCATACATTTTTATACTTTGGATAATCAATGATCACTCCCATATTTATGATTTTTACTCGGATTTGAGTTTGAGTTCAATGTGAAATAAATAACCTCGACTATTTTTACATTTCTTCCCGAATTCAATTTTCAAATTTTCGTTAACACTGTAGCGAAAAAATTCAAATATTACAAAAAATCAGTTCCGAGTGAATTCATCAATCTAATTCGTAATGAGCTTTAACAAAAAAAGTATATATGTATGTAAATTGTATACATGTATCTTTTGTATTGAATGTAGGTAGTATGTTCGTAAATCATTAATAGAGGAGATGACTTGAATATGGCACACCAACTCCTTTTCGATGGATTGCCGGAATTCTATGCACTGAAATTAAATGAATAATAGGGCATTCGAAAGGTTATTGAATATCCTTTCGGATGCTATGATTGATTTTTTACATCACCAGCGGTTTTTTTTAAAGATTTTCCAAAAAAACGAGGTTTTTGAAAATCAAAAAAAAGTGGCTTGAATATGGCACACCTAGAAAAAAATCAGAATACATGAAAAATAAGCAAGTTAACGATATGAAAATATTTATTAATAGAGGAAAGGGCTCGAATTTGATATACCAACTCCTTTTCGATGGATTGCCGGGACTCTATGAACCGAAATTCGACCAACAATAGGTCCTTCAAAAGGTTATTTATTAACCTTTCGGATAGTTTGATTGATTTTTTCATATCAATAACAAGTTCTTTTTCAATAAAGATTTTCCAAGAAACATGTTTTTCGAAAGTCGGTAAATGGTGGCTTTAATTTGATATACCTATAAAAACATCGAAATATAATGAAAAATAAGCAAGTTCCCGATATGAAAATATTTATTAATATTATTTGACGGGCCGAGAGTAAAAGCGGTGTGGAATTAGTAGAGGAGCGAAAGCGAATTTGAAAAGAGGACCATTTCGCTGGCCCCACCACCCACGCAAATTCAACTTTTTCT